>SJYC01006656.1:0-17347 GCA_006408675.1 Madoqua kirkii
ACTGAACTGAACTGAACTGAACTGAGTAAAGACTGTCTCTTATACACATCTGGTGAAAGAGGAGAGTGAAAAAGTTGGCTTAAAGCTCAACATTCAGAAAACGAAGATCATGGCATCTGGTCCCATCACTTCATGGGAAATAGATGGGGAAACAGTGGAAACAGTGTCAGACTTTATTTTGGGGGGCTCCAAAATCACTGCAGATGGTGACTGCAGCCATGAAAGATGCAAAAAATAATAATAATAAGTAAAAGACACTTACTCCTTGGAAAGAAAGTTATGACCAACCTAGATAGCATATTCAAAAGCAGAGACATTACTTTACCAACAAAGGTCCCTCTAGTCAAGGCTATGGTTTTTTCAATGGTCATGTATGGATGTGAGAGTTGGACTGTGAAGAAAGCTGAGCACCAAAGAATTGATGCTTTTGAACTGTGGTGTTGGAGAAGACTCTTGAGAGTCCCTTGGACTGCAAGGAGATCCAACCAGTCCGTTCTAGAGGAGATCAGTCCTGGGTGTTCATTGGACTGATGCTAAACCTGAAACTCCAGTACTTTGGTCACCTCATGCGAATAGCTGACTCATTGGAAAAGACCCTGGTGCTGGGAGGGGTTGGTGGCAGGAGGAGAAGGGGACAACAGAGGATGAGATGGCTGGATGGCATCACTGACTTGATGGACATAAGTCTGAGTAAACTCCAGGAGCTGGTGATGAACAGGGAGGCCTGGCGTGCTGTGATTCATGAGGTCACAAAGAGCTGGACAGGACTGAGCAACTGAACTGAGCACAATCATTACTACAGCATAAGTTTAGGATATTTCATCAACCCCAAAAGAAATACTGTACCTATTAACAGGTACTCTATATTCTCCCCACCCATCCCCAAGTAAGCTATCTGCATCCTCTGGGGACCTCATCTAAATACAATCACACGACGTATGTTCTTGCATGACTTGGCTTTTTCACTAAAGGTGTCTCCAAGGTTCATCCATGCTGTAGCACATCTTAGTACTTCAGTCTTTTTTTCAATTGCTGAAAGTTATTCCGTCTTATGGATACATATTTGTTTATCCTTCATCAGCTGACAGACATTTGAGTTGTCTGCACTTTTTTGCTAAGTTATGAATATGGACATATGTTTTCATCACTCTTGAGTGGAACTTCTGGGTCATATAATCAATCCATGTTGAGGGTTTTGAGAAACCACCAAACTGCTTTCCAAAATGGCTACACTATTTTTCATTCCCACCAGCAATGAATGAGGGTTCCAATTTCTCCACATGCCTGTCTTCTTACTGGGTGGTCTTTATTTTATCTACTCTGGTGGATGTCAGACAGCATCTCACTTGGCTTCGATTTGCATTTCTTCATAATGAATAATGATGATGAGCATCTTTTCATGTGCTTGTTGGTCATTTGCATATATTCTTTCATGTACATTTTTAATAGTAAATACTATCAATACAGCTGAGATTATGAAGTACACATCTTCCAATTTTGTTCTTTGTTTCCAAGACTGTTATATATCTAGTGCAATCCCTATCAAAATCAGTGTGCTTTTTTGCAGAAATGTACAAACTGATACTAAATTTAAGGAACCTGAAACAGCTAAAACAATACAGAGTACTGCCATCTTAGCAGTATGGAGTCTTCTGATATATAAACAGAAAGTCTTATCAGTAATATTTGAGACACTGCTGCTGATACCATGTACAAATAATGAATGATTAAACTGACTCACTATTCCTTGAGTATCATGTTTCATCATTCAGTAAAAGTTACAAAGTGTGAACTGTGATTCAAACAATGACACCACTGAAGTTATAACCAAAGGAAATAATTCAAGAAAATAAAAAGTAAAAATATGCTAAGATGCTACGTGGTCTTTTCTATTCCCAGAGAAATGCTGGGAAATCACAGGTATATAACAACTGTCAAATATCCCAACAATGGAAAAATCAAATTAGTAACCATGGAAATCTACGTAGTTTCCATAGCATTTATCTATAAAAACTATCTTCAAATACATAAACACTAGATCTGTAAGCAAAACTGCCTGAAGTTTCATATATATACATTACACATCACAAACCAACTTGAAGTAAGACATCTTAATTATTGCTGGGCTATTTTTATGAAGTTGCTTAACATCTTAAAATAAGCTATTATGTATGTGTTTTAAAGAGAAGCGTCCCCTTTTCACGTGTAGCAAGCATTAGGACAGGATGTGACAAGCCGCGTACACGTGACTCAGCATTATTGCTGCTGAGCACTGGAATCGGTTTAGCAGTATTGCTGCCAAGGACACCTAACAATAGACCCTGCCTTTAACCCCTGCCCTCAGGACCAGGGCCGGTGTAAGCAAGGCAAAGCTCATCCTCTTACGCACATGTAATGAGCTTGGGGATATAAATCGGTGTTAACCTTCTACTAGCTTTTCAACCCAAGCCTGTAAGGGTAGAGATAAAAGAAGAGCAAACGCATTTAACCTATTAGCAATTTGGGTTATCATCCTCTCATTTCAGTGAACAGTCATTAAACCACACACTGGATTTATCGCACTGGAAAGTGAAGACAAATTGATCCTCCACCTCTCCTACATCAGATTAAACCCATCTCTCACTCTGTGTCCTAAGAATAAATGGCTGCCCTATCTCCTGGTGCCCGAAGTCATAACGAGAACCACGTAGATCGGAAGAGAAGACCACAATTAATAGAACCCTGGGGAATTACTTCTCTTCCTGCATTGCCTTTTTCCTGATCCTATAAATAACAACATTATCTCATGCTGGCAAGGCATGCTGTTCAGATACAAGAGGCAGGCTCGCTCGTCAACGCTGCCACCCGACAGCTCTGGTTAGTCATATGCCCCCGAGACGGGTGCTTGGGCACAGGCCCCCCTGGGTTTGCCATTTCTGCTCTGGCCTCTAAGTTCCAAGTCCCCCGAAGCCCTCCTGCCTCTTGTCTCTGTCTGATAAATTAATCCCCAAGGGGATCAACCTTCACTTTTCTGTCCCCGCCATAATCATGAGCTGAGGGGCTAAAAAAAGCAACACAGACCTCTCGTTTATTCTGGGGTGCACCAGTGAAACAATTAACTGTCATCAATAGAAGTACAGAGAGAAAGAACTACAGCCTGAAATAATGAGTGGGAGGAAGGTCCAGAGACGGAATGATGGGGCAGAAGCGTAAAGGCCTTTCACACAGACAGAACCGCACAGGTAACAGAAAGTAAGGCAATGGAGCGCCAGGGTGACAAAGTCAAGGGCAACTATCAAAGCCGTCCCTGTGGGAAAAGAAACCACATCCTTTCACACATGCTTGTCGGAATCAAGGGCTGGTAGGAGGAATACAAACCCAAGCAGGCTGTCACCTTGAGGCCCTGGGCACACTCCCCCTTGGTTCTCATGGAGCAAGGCCATCATCACTCTGACCATGAGGGGCACAAACCCCAGCCGCCTGCGCTCGGGGAGTGCAGAGGCTCAGCCCTCCAGCAAGGAGCACAGACCTCATCGACACCCTCTTACTTTTTTAGTTCCTGTAAATTTCTTTCTTTCTTTCGAGTCATGCTTCTTTAGGCAGCCCATCAGGACTGAGTTGGTACCCTGACACCAAATGTTGAGACCTTCTTGCATCACCACTTTCTGTGTTGGCTACAGAAACAGGCTGAGATGCCACCAAGAAAAGGTGACATTCCTTGACGACCAGCTTCCTCCCTTAAAGAAACACCATCACTCACCCTGATCAACGGACTTCCTACCAACAGACTCATCAGTCCATTCAATAAAAACATACTGAGTGCCAGCTTCATGGGAGATCCATTTCTGCTCCTGAAGAACAAAACCTGTGGTTTTTCCATGCCAGCATGCAGGACACTTAGAAAGTATGGGTGCAAGCTTGGAAGACAGTTTCACAAATAGTTCCCAAACTGCATACAGTAACTTCTTTAGGTATGTCCGTCAACTGTCATTCATTCAAATATTTGAGCAATGAGAGAAAGACTAATATTAAAAAATAAGTTTCATAACTAAGTAGTCACACCATGTAAGGTGTGTATATATACATAAAACCAAATACATGTATCTGTATATTACATACTAAGTAGACTATTAAAAGGGAGGAGAGGGAAATTGTGCCAATCCATATTGTTTTAAAAAAAAAAGAGGACTAGAGAGAAATAGGAAGTTTACTGCAATGCAGACTTGTTCCTAGTAATTTTAAATAACCAAGAAAAATATTCATTAACCACTTGGATGGTAATTAGCTTATATTTTAAAATGGAGATTGCTATATAACCCCTGGGTCCACTTCCTAACAGCGGTGTACATTATGGAAATTTAAGGGAAAGTAAATACGGGTACTTTGCAGTAGCTCTACGTCCTCCACACTCATTTTGCCCATCACAGGCCTAGCTCAACTGATAGCTCTCGACACCAAAACAAGTTCTTTCTCCTAAAAAGAGAGAAAATTTGGTAACACGACTTCCCAGGCTTAAACACTCAATAACAACCACCATCACTCCACTACTTGGATAATGTTTATCACATGCCAAGTACTGTGTGAACCCATATATTCATGGCTACATGCTAAGTCACATGGGAGAAGCCTAGAGACAGGACAGGTGAGGAGGATAAGACAAGAGGGTGGAGGAGGCTGGAGGTGGGGGTACTGCAGACACGCAGTGGGGAGAAGCCAAGGTAGCAAAGAAGAAAACTCTTCTTGCAACCTGGCCAGGACTCCCAAAGAGCAGAGGAGCTTGGCGTCCTGAAGATGGACCCCACGAACTGCTGACAGTGCGGAACTCCACTGCTGTGTCGAGTTAGACCACGACAATGCAGAATAATGAAGACACAGCCACAGGGCTATGCGAGTGGTGGGTGGGGTGGATGTGCTCAAGATCACCCTCCCATGGATTTCAAACTGTCCCAAACAATGTAGAAGGCTGTTCATGAATGGTGGAGAGTAGGTACCTGCACTTGATTTGCAAATAACATAAAGGAAAATGAACACATCAGCTGGTGTTGAGCCGGTCATCTTGGACAAAAGCAGGCTGGCACAGAAGCAGCTGTTCAAACACCTGGAAGTTCTGAGTCACCGAAGAAGCGAAGTCCGGGTCACATGATGCACTTGCCAAAATTAGGAGCCCCCAGACCATGTTCCCTAGGAGCTCCTGGAAAAAAGACCTCAAGGGCGAGGGGGTGGGAGGGAGGTTCCAGAGGGAGGGGACATATGTGTACTTGTGGCTAATTCATGTTGTTGTATGGCAGAAACCAACACAACAGTGTAAAGCAACGGTCTTCCAATTAAAAAAAAAAAGCCTAAAAAATAAAAGATCTCAAGAGGCCCTATCTCTAAGCCAAATGCTCACTGAAAAGAAAAAAAGATTTTCTGCAAGCAAATTCGTCAGCTGAACTCTATGAGTGGAGAAGGCAAAGGCACCCCACTCCAGTACTCTTGCCTGGAAAATCCCATGGGTGGAGGAGCCTGGTAGGCTGCAGTCCATGGGGTCGCTAAGAGTCGGACATGACTGAGCAACTTCACTTTCACTTTTCACTTTCATGCATTGCAGAAGGAAATGGCAACCCACTCCAGTGTTCTTGCCTGGAGAATCCCAGGGACAGGGGAGCCTGGTGGGCCGCTGTCTCTGGGGTCGCAGAGAGTCGGACACGACTGAAGTGACTTAGCAGCAGCAGCAGAACCCTATGAGTTTTCATAAACTGACTTGGGAGCTTAATGGCCTTGCAATAAGTATCTGAGAAGAGCTATGTCACAGCCTGTCTGAGCAATTCATCAGTAAATGAAGGACGCCACCATCTGATACCTAGCTACATGATCATTTGGGAAGATTAATGAAACACCAGTGTCTGGATGCCATGAAGATAATGCCAATAATATCTCAAGTTAGCCCTAAAATTCTCTTATCCTGTAAGCCTTCAGGAAGAGCCAAACAGAAACAATCACATTTCACTTGGCCCTCAGGCTTCAGGTCACCAATCAAGTGCAGAAACGGATCTTTCAGTCTTTTTCTCTGAAAACCAAGTATCAGCTGGATAAGCAAACTGTTCCATGACAAAGCAGCTCTACCACTGGTACTCAGATCCCAATGACCTACTGCGAAAGAGACCGAACATCTGCTGGGGGCTATCATGGTGACTGTGTGCCTTGCCAAATCACCTTATAAGACCCTCTGATGATGCTGTGGCTTCCTCATTTCTAGAACCATCCCAATGACAACAAGTGAGCACTCAGTTTTCACTCAGTCCCTACCAGAGATGACTTGAAGATAAGGTAAAATCATGCTAAATTGAGTTTTTTAGGGGAAAAGAAGTTATTAGGGATTTCCTTGGCGGTCCAGTAGTTAGCAACCCGCCGTGCAATACACAGGATGTGGGTTCAATCCCTGGTCGGGGAACTAAGATCCTACATGCCAGGGAGCAACTAAGCTGACGCATACAGCTATTGTGCCCACATGCTGTGGAGCTCGTGAAAGTGAAGTCGCTCAGTCATGTCCAACTCTTTGCAACCCCATGGACAGTAGCCCACCAGGCTCTTCCGTCCACGGGATTCTCCAGGCAAGAAAACTGGAGTGGGTTGCCATTTCATTCTCCAGGGGATCTTCCTGACCCAGGGATCAAACCCAGGTCTCCCACATTGCAGGCACACGCTTTAACCTCTGAGCCACCAGGGAAGCCCCTGGAGCTTGTGAGCTACAGTGAAAGACGAAGCCACGTGACTCAACGAAGATCCTGCTCCCTATGTGCCACAACTAAGACCTAAGGAAGCCAAATAAACACAAATAACTTTTTTAAAATAAAAGGTTTTTAAATAAAAAGAAGTTACTAGATTTCACTACAAGATAAGCATTGTTTTTTAATTAACTTATTTATTTTAATTGGAGGCTAATTACTTAACATTATGGTGGGTTTTGCTGTACATTAACATGTATCAGCCACGGGTATACATGTGTCCCACCATCCTAAACCCCCCACCTACCTCCCTCCCCACCCTATCCCTCTGGGTTGTCCCAGAGCACCAGTTGAACAATTAATGAAAATGGAAAGCATCAGTTCAGTCGCTCAGTTGTGTCCAACTCTTTGTGACCCCATGGACTGTAGCATGCCAGGCCTCCCTATCCATCACCAGCTCCTGGAGCTTACTTAAAATCATGTCCGCTGAATCAGCATTACCATCCAACCATCTCATCCTCTTTCATCCCCTTCTCCTCCCACCTTCAATCTTTCCCAGCATCAGGGTCTTATGGAAAGCATACTGAAACATAAATCCTGACTTTTGCATTTCTATTTAACAGTTTCAAAACCCAATTTAGAGCCCTCATTGATCAAGGGAGAGAAGGAAGGGCATCCACCGATCAAGAGAGATCTAGACATGCCTACCGCCTGGCCTCGTTGCTGCACTGCACACAACTGCAAATGTCAGGCTCACCTCCACTAAGCAAGTCTCCTTTGAACCCTAAACCTAGTCTCGTCATGTTTAGTTATTCAGAATGTCAGTTTCTTAAAGGAAAGGCATCATGCATCTCAAAGCATTTACCCTGTACCCAGCTTTCTTCATTTCAGAAATGGCCACTGAAGTGACAAGGCTGAGTCAATTAAAAATTTCCTTCAACAGGCTTATTTCCCCCTGCACAAACCCAAGGGAGACGGGAACTTGAATAGCCTGAACATCCTTCCCCACATATAGGGCCCTAACCCTGAGCTTGAAAGAACAATTCACTAACAGAAGACTGGATCACACAGGAGTCTGATCAAAACTTCATTTTTAAGTAAGCAAGAGAAAAGAAGAGAAATGTCACTGAAGGCTCATGAGCCTGACTTGAAAGAAAAACAGTCTCAAAGTAATGAGAAGAAAAATGACTTGGACATGGGTTTACGTAAGTCTGATCCTGGGCAGCTTTTAGTGTTGTTTCAGTTGTAAATATTAGTATAATCTTTAAAATACGATTCCATATATAAACGTAAGGCATCCTTGGATTTAAGAAGGCACTTCATGAAGGAGAGATATTATTGGGGAAGTAACATACACTCCACTGCCAACAAGAACTTAGTGAAAAAACCACTTCCTGTGCTTATGAAAACACTCCTAGGCAAACATCTTCACAAGCACATGCGGGGTTTTTTGCGGGGAGAAGGGGGCTGACTTCTAGTATGGATTATGTTGTGGATGCCTGGTTAACTGAGGGCAGAGGTTATTACACCCCACACGATGCACAAGTAGCTGCTAGTGAGCATGTGGGTGGAATAGTGTGTTAACAGTCACCTTCTTTCACATGAGTGATTCAGTTTATATAAAGATTCTCATTTTACCGTAATTAAAAAAGATACATGTACTCCAATGTTCATTGCAGCACTATTTACAATACCCGGGACATGGAAGCAACCTAAATGTCCACTGACAGATGAATGGATCAAGAAGTTGTGATACATAAATACAATGGAATATTAGTCATAAAACAGAATTCATGTGAATCATTTCTAGTGAGGTGGATGTTATACCAAGTGAAATCAGACAAGCAAATATCATATCAATGCATATATATGGAATCCAGAAAAATGATACTGATGAACCTATTTGCAGGGCAGGAACAGAGACTCATATGTTTTAGCCAACCTACTATTTTAACTAAGACATTCACAAGGGCTCCTGTGTCTTCAGCTCAGGGCACAGCATCTTGTCTCACCTCTGAGGGATCCCAGCCCTGCTTCACCCATAGCTACGAACAGAAAGTAACTGAATAAACACTCCGGGTTCCTTGCAGAGGCTCCCACAGCAATGACGAATGCCAGCCCTGTGACATTCGGGCTCCTTATGAACTAGCCCCTTCCGAATGAGAGTTATAGATTCAAGGAACAGAGGCTTTATTTTTAAAAAGCTGGAGAAGGCACAGTACCTCTAGTCGTTGTATGCGTCCCTTGAAAAACATAAAGAGGGAAGAGTTTGGATAAGCAGCTTCTTTTTTGAGAAGAATTTCCTTCGCTTCATCCAGGCCGGCTTTGTTATCACTGCCATCCAAGGCGAAAAATGGGCGGACCACAGTGTGATACCAGAGCAGTGCTAATCTGAAGAAGAGGGACAGAACCCGTGAGAGACGCGGACTTTGCTGACAGTGTTTCCAATCCCGAAAATAATCAGCCTGTGCTCCTCCCATACCACTCCTTCCAGAAAACTCACTAAGCAATCCCTGAGTAAGTAAAAATCTGTATCTTTCCCCGTGTTATTTTGATCCATATTTGGAAAACCGTAACTTTCGAGCACAATGTATAAATCAGCATACTCCCACCAGGGGAAGAGAATGAGGGGACAGAAGCTTGCAGCTCTTCTGAGGCTTCTAGATGGACTGCAGAAGGCATCATTAATATAAATCTCTGAATTCTACTCCGTACTCATCAATGCATAAGTTAGAGACAGTGACTGGTGATCATGAATTTACTCTGCCCTTAGAATTACTTTCCACATTACTTTTTACAAAAGGAAAGTGTTTGTTTTCTCTTGTGTTCACAAAAGTTAGACTGTAAGTAAACCTCACACCCTGAGTTTAAATACAGGAACCATAAGCAAAATTACACAAACTTAAGTAAAGATAAGTTACAGGAACAGAAGAAGGGCCCTTTCTCTGCCTTTGAAAACCAAACAAATAAGTTACTTAAAATTCTCTCACTTCAAACTTGTCCCTTTCAAGAAAAAGGCCATGTTAAACTAGGTAAACAAAAGAGAGTCACTGGGATCAGCTTTAAAAGACAAAAATCGTGTAACCAACACAAATGTTTTTATGTAAATATATGCTTCCAGTGTGCATAAATTTGATCCTTTTCTGGAGATCAGACTAATTCACTTTACTTTTAATTCAATTCATTCCTTTCTCAGAAAATGTTTTTCAAAAAGACATTATCACAAGTTATAAACCTGCTAAGTCAAATTAATGAAGGACCACTGTTAGTATAATATAATGAGTTTGGGAAGGCATGAATATTTTTACAATGAAAAATTAATGACCTTTTTATAGTCATTACCAAACAATTAGGAGTTAACATCCAAATTCCTCAATACTGACAGAAGTAGAAATCTAGCTCACTAAGGTTCTCTGTGATACCAATCTTTTGGAAAAATTCTGACAAGTGGTGCAATATCAAAGCACAAACAGTATTTCATAAAATTATTCAAACTGCAAATAGATGTTTTAGTTCAGTTCAGTCACGCAGTCATGTCCAACTCTCTGTGACCCCATGGACTGCAGCACGCCAAGCTTCCCTGTCCTTCACCAACTCCCGAAGCTTACTCAAACTCATGTCCATAGAGTTGGTGATATTTACCAGATTGAAAAAAAAGTACCATTTTTAACTGATGACGAAATGGATAAACCCTTGCTCTGGATGGCTGTATCAGCTTCTTCACATTTTTCTATTTAAATAATTATAATTCAATTCTGAACAACAGAATACAACTCAATTTAGTTGAACAGCACAGACTGCCCAGGCCACAGTAAGAGACCAATGGACCAACTAGAGTCATCAAGAAAAATTATCCAACATGAGGATATAAGAAGAGAGATTTCAGAATCACAGAACGGCCTTATGAAACTTATATCCTCTGAAATCCAAAATCAGGATTACGAATCTCAGTGACTGGTCAGGGTCACTGCTTTTAAATGCTTATAAACTGTGATCATTTTCCCTGTTTAAAATACAGGACTCATCAAAAACAAAAATAAATTTTAAGAAGAAAATGGTGAAGAGGGACTTTTCACAAAAATTTAAAAATGAATAAAAATCAAATACAGGACTCATGGGACTTAAGAACAGTGCTCTGTTCTCCAGAAGAAAGTTAGTCACTCACTCATGTCTGACTCTTTGCAACCCCATGGACTGTAGCCCACCAGACTCCTCTGTCCATGGAATTCTCCAGGCAAGAATACTGGAGTGGGATGCCATTTCCTCCTCCCTGTTTTCCAAAGTTAACTCCTTAACATCACCAAAAACATGGTCCTGGCATTCCATTGGAACATAAAAGGCATGGCAACATGTCAACCAACCAAGCATGATTTTACCTGAAGTTTCCTATAAAGGTTTTGATTGTTGCTTACTTACTTTCAACTATATTATCTACCAAAGCATTGCAATATAGCTACTCACGTAGCTAAAGGGGCCTTCATGTCCTTACTTTCGCTTGCATACATCAGTGAAGAAAGCCCCTGCAGGCGGTCTCCAGGAAAACCCAGCAGGTTGATGATTTTGAGCAGGTTTGGGGGCACCATGGATATGCAAAGGTGAAAAAGGCCGTATCCAAAGCTCACAGCACCTTTCAGTCTGTTCAGAGACTCCTCAGACACCCCTTCAGCCACAATGTGGTTATCATTTGCAGCGTCAGAAGTCAAAGCCTCTTCTGTTAGCTTCTTCTGATACAGCTCCTGAAGGGCGTTGATGTCCAGATAGCATTTATTGTAAATCTTCCAGGCTTTCCTAAGGATCCACCCACCTTTTATATATGCTATAAAGAGAAGCATGAAAACAAATAAGCATTTGAAATCGTTTTCCTACACTGATAATAAATATACTGAAGAATGACTTGAAAAAAAATACAAACTATTATCCACCGTGACAACTTGTTTTTCTTCACATGGCTTAAATTCCTTGTTTGAGGTCTGTTTCGGGGCTTCCTGGGTAGCTTAGATGGTAAAGAATTTGCCTGCAATGCAGGAGACCCTCGTTCAATCGCTGGGTCAGGAAGATCCCTGGAGAAGGGAATGGCTACCCACTCCAATATTCTTGCCTGGAGAATTCCATGGGCAGAGGAGCCTAGTGACTATAGTCTATGGGGTCGCACAAAGTCAGATACGACTGAGTGACCAACACTTTCACTTTACTAGTCTGGATGGCAAGAACCATGTATTATTTTGTTCATTAAACAGAGTCAATCACACAGTAGTGAGGGCGCAGCATCTTCGCTGCTGTTCAGTTGCTCAGTCGTGTCTGCCTCTGCGACCCCACTGCAGCACCCCAAGCTTCCCTGTCTTTCACTATCTCCTGGAGTTTGCCCAAACTCATGTCCATTGAGTCAGTGATGCTATGTAACCATCTCATCCTCTGCTGACCCCTTCTCCTTTTGCCTTCATTCTTTCCCAGTATCAGGGTCTTCTCCAATTAGCATCTGTTATCAGCTGAACGAATAAATGCAAGCATCATCTGAATCCAACTTATCCCACATGTAGTGTCAAATCCTCTGTCGCATTCCTGAACTACCACTGGCAGTCTCTGTGATACCACTGGAGTGCTCCTGGCTAAACCTTATTACACCTGGACTTCAGACACTTGGCTGTTCTGCAACATCACCTCCAAGTAACAGTGCAGACTCCTTCCAGGGGTGATATGGAAGAACCTGTCCCCCTCCCTAGCCTCCCTACCTCCCCACCAATGGTAAGCTGGTGAGCCCTGAGGGAACTCAGGAAGGAAAGAATACCTGCCCTCTAACAGTCATCAGACCTCAGCCACTCACTGCTGTGAGCCCTGAGGAAGCTCAGGAGGTGAGAAAAGGATACTGGCCTCAGATAGCGGAAGTGCATATCAACAGAATGATTTCAGAAAGCCCAGACTCTTGCATCTTCTCATATATAGAAAAGCATTTAATCCCTTAACTTGGGTTATCTGGTTTCCTTTAATCAACAATCATTTTTTTGATGTTCAGACTATCTGCTCTTTGTTGCAAAACTTCTATATAACCTGGCTCCTCCTTCAACTAGTTTTCTCAGAACTTCTTGAGACACTGTCTCCTCGGCTTGAAGGCCTAAAAATTCCTACCGAATAAAAGAGCTGTTAACTTTTAGGTTCTGAATATTTTTTTAAGCCCACAAAGATAATTTCTAGATAGTCCACATTTAGGAGGTCACAATAAAAGTTAAGTCCTTTTTACTTGAGCCAAAGAGAAACAAATCGTCCTCAAGCATGAGATGGAGACAGAGAAGAAAGTAAAGGAAATTGGCTGCCAGTAGTCCAGATCGAGAGAAGTGCATGTCATGACTTAGCAGCAACAAGCCCTTCTTCACTTCGGGTTTGGAGGAAAATGCTTTTCTCATTGTGATTTATAGTTGATTTCCTTACTGAACACTCATTTTTTTCAAGTAGACCCTAGCTACCAAAAAGGGAGATATCTGCCATCAGCAACAGAGATATAAAACCACATAAGAGGAAGAACTAGTATCAAAGTTAATCTTACAGTGAACTCTTGAGAGTCTCCATTCCAATCTACACCACTCAAGATATCAAAGCTACAAAATCCGTGTACAAAATTTGTCTTGGGCAAACTAAATAAGAATCAGTTTATTGAACCATATATTATTTTGTTCATTAAACAGAGTCAATCACACAGTAGTGAGGGCGCAGCATCTTCGTGCTGTTCAGTTGCTCAGTCGTGTCTGCCTCTGCGACCCCACTGCAGCACCCCAAGCTTCCCTGTCTTTCACTATCTCCTGGAGTTTGCCCAAACTCATGTCCATTGAGTCAGTGATGCTATGTAACCATCTCATCCTCTGCTGACCCCTTCTCCTTTTGCCTTCATTCTTTCCCAGTATCAGGGTCTTCTCCAATTAGCATCTGTTATCAGCTGAACGAATAAATGCAAGCATCATCTGAGTCCAACTTATCCCACATGTAGTGTCAAATCCTCTGTCGCATTCCTGAACTACCACTGGCAGTCTCTGTGATACCACTGGAGTGCTCCTGGCTAAACCTTATTACACCTGGACTTCAGACACTTGGCTGTTCTGCAACATCACCTCCAAGTAACAGTGCAGACTCCTTCCAGGGGTGATATGGAAGAACCTGTCCCCCTCCCTAGCCTCCCTACCTCCCCACCAATGGTAAGCTGGTGAGCCCTGAGGGAACTCAGGAAGGAAAGAATACCTGCCCTCTAACAGTCATCAGACCTCAGCCACTCACTGCTGTGAGCCCTGAGGAAGCTCAGGAGGTGAGAAAAGGATACTGGCCTCAGATAGCGGAAGTGCATATCAACAGAATGATTTCAGAAAGCCCAGACTCTTGCATCTTCTCATATATAGAAAAGCATTTAATCCCTTAACTTGGGTTATCTGGTTTCCTTTAATCAACAATCATTTTTTTGATGTTCAGACTATCTGCTCTTTGTTGCAAAACTTCTATATAACCTGGCTCCTCCTTCAACTAGTTTTCTCAGAACTTCTTGAGACACTGTCTCCTCGGCTTGAAGGCCTAAAAATTCCTACCGAATAAAAGAGCTGTTAACTTTTAGGTTCTGAATATTTTTTTAAGCCCACAAAGATAATTTCTAGATAGTCCACATTTAGGAGGTCACAATAAAAGTTAAGTCCTTTTTACTTGAGCCAAAGAGAAACAAATCGTCCTCAAGCATGAGATGGAGACAGAGAAGAAAGTAAAGGAAATTGGCTGCCAGTAGTCCAGATCGAGAGAAGTGCATGTCATGACTTAGCAGCAACAAGCCCTTCTTCACTTCGGGTTTGGAGGAAAATGCTTTTCTCATTGTGATTTATAGTTGATTTCCTTACTGAACACTCATTTTTTTCAAGTAGACCCTAGCTACCAAAAAGGGAGATATCTGCCATCAGCAACAGAGATATAAAACCACATAAGAGGAAGAACTAGTATCAAAGTTAATCTTACAGTGAACTCTTGAGAGTCTCCATTCCAATCTACACCACTCAAGATATCAAAGCTACAAAATCCGTGTACAAAATTGTCTTGGGCAAACTAAATAAGAATCAGTTTATACTCGTCATTAAGGGTTGTTAAAATGTTGGTCATTCAAGTATGTTAGGAAATCTTGAGTACATGCTCAGGCTTTCAATAACAATTTTCTGAGAAACAAACTGGTTATATTTCACTTTAAAGGGTGATTTATCGCAGCTTGATTCCCACCCACACACCAAAAAAACCTGTCAATTTATCACTCTATCTAAGGCACAGGTAATATCTCTTAAGCATGACAGACTATCTGTAGACAAGAGGATCAAAAAGATTTTAGAACTAAAACTATTCCACTAAATTCACATTAAGCACTCATGGTATCAATTTCTCAAGTAATAAATCAAAATCATGCCCCAAACAGATGCCACATGTTTTCAAAGACTGAAATACAAGGTGTTCTTAAAAAAAAAGTGTGGAGTATTACCAATTATGTCCACTGAATAGCAAAAACTGTTAAAAAACAATGCTTTAGCATACCTGACAATTCTTGCTTTACAAACGAGAGCACAGCTAGGTAAACTTGGCAGTCAGCTATGATTATCTGCCTCTGAAGCCGATCAACCATAGAGGGGGTAGATTTTCGGACATCAACCTGTTTGGTGGGAAGAAAGTACACACGGATAAATCACAATCAAGAACAACAACACTCTTTCCAAAAACCTATTATTTTACTGGGCAGAATAACTTCACATCGGAAGTATGGAACAGTAGTCACTAAAATCCAAGATCAAATTTACACTACACTCTGAGCCTGGGAGTTCTAGCTTCCTCCATTAAGCCTAGCTTTATTTTGTTAACACAATGCTGTAACTCAAAGACAAATATTCTCAATAATAGAAACACTTCATGAGGAACATGAAAGCCCACACAAAACTTCAGAGTCTTACCTTTTTCAAAACAATGTAAGTTAAAAACTTATTACATTATGTAAGCTGTATATATATAAGTTAGACAGTGTATTAAAAAGCAGAGATCTCACTTTGCTGACAAAAGGTCCATCTAACCAAAGCTACGGTTTTTCTAGGAGTCATGTACAGATGTGAAAACCAGACCATAAAGAAGGCTTAGTGCCTAAGAATTGATGCTTTTGAACTGTGGTATGGGAGAAGACTCTTTAGAGCCCCTTGGACTGCAAGGAGATCCAACCAGTCCATCCTAAAAGAGATCAGTCCTGGGTGTCCACTGGAAGGACTGATGCTGAAGCTGAGGTTCCAATACTTTAGCTACCTGATGCAAAGAGCCAACTGACTGGAGAAGACTCTAATGCTGGGAAAGATTGAAGGCAACAAGAAAAAGGCACAGCAGAGGATGAGATAGTTGGATAACATCTCCAACTCAAATGACTTGAATTTGAGTAAGCTCCCAGAGAGTGGAGGATGGAGGAGCCTGGCGTGCTACAGTCTACGGGCTCACAAAGAGTTGTGCATGACTTAGCAACTGAACAACAGGAATGAAAACAACAAAGTTATTTATCAAAAAAAAAAACAAAAAACTGAAGGTATAAAACACCACCCCAGGTAAATCATGTGAAAAGCCACTTTACAGCCATCTGCCTTCAGGAAGGACCCATATTAGGGTTCATTCCTTTGGGGCATGCAACTGAGATGTGAGGGTTGGAATCTGATTATAACGTTAGTTGAGGAGAACACACCCTCAATTAAAAGTTAGCTTTGAATGAATCACAAACTGAACTTGAAATTTTAGTCAATGCCCTCTAAAAATGACTACCTAAAATCCTATTTTTTTGGAAGATTTTGGTTTTATGAATGCTAAATGAAGAAAATTCACTCTGAAATAGAACAGTGCCTTCTTAACATAAGGTAAACTTGAACGAAACAGGTTAAATAGCTTTCATATGCCTTCATGATGATATGAGAAATGATAGCCTTTTGCAAGCAGGACAAAAGTATGCAGAGTATATGTGACAAAGTGGCTGGCTTCTCCTTTTTCTAGATTAGAATTCACCCAGGGTCCCTGTTGTTCCTGGCCCTACTTCCAGCACCTATTACTTTGTTTGCTCAAGAAAACGTCAATCTATTGATGCCTCTGTTTTCTTTGCTTATAATAACATCTACTCTGCAGGGCTGTTGGAAGGGCTAGTGAGATACTCTACCCCATGTGCTAATGCTTTTTAAATTGCAAGGACCCATTACTAATGTTGATTATTAACCTATGTGCTGGGCATGGTACTAGATGCTCAGGACAGACACGTAAATAAGCTTACGTCTAATGAAGGGACACTGATGATCATATAATGTAGTAAATGTGGGATGAAGGATGAAGTACAGGGAACCACGGGAACCTGTAGGAGACACACAAACAGGACTTGGGACTAAATATATGAGTCTTTGGAGAAAATGACATCGAGGAAGAACTAAAGAACAGACAGGAACCAGGTCAAGAGGGATACAAAAATTCTACGGAGAGGGAAAGTCAAGGCCAAGTCAGTCACATGAAGAAGTCTGGGTTTTAGTGTGATGGCAGTGGTGGGGCGGGGCGGGGGGGGACACTGAAAACGAAATCAGCAACATGTAATTTGCATCTCAGTGACTGCACTTTGGAGAACAAATTAGAGAACAGTGAGACTGGAGGCAGAAAGA
>SJYC01006657.1:0-52156 GCA_006408675.1 Madoqua kirkii
GGAGAAGACTCTTTAGAGCCCCTTGGACTGCAAGGAGATCCAACCAGTCCATCCTAAAAGAGATCAGTCCTGGGTGTCCATTGGAAGGACTGATGCTGAAGCTGAGGTTCCAATACTTTAGCTACTTGATGCAAAGAGCCAACTGACTGGAGAAGACTCTAATGCTGGGAAAGATTGAAGGCAACAAGAAAAAGGCGCAGCAGAGGATGAGATAGTTGGATAACATCTCCAACTCAAATGACTTGAATTTGAGTAAGCTCCCAGAGAGTGGAGGATGGAGGAGCCTGGCGTGCTACAGTCTACGGGCTCACAAAGAGTTGTGCATGACTTAGCAACTGAACAACAGGAATGAAAACAACAAAGTTATTTATCAAAAAAAAAAACAAAAAACTGAAGGTATAAAACACCACCCCAGGTAAATCATGTGAAAAGCCACTTTACAGCCATCTGCCTTCAGGAAGGACCCATATTAGGGTTCATTCCTTTGGGGCATGCAACTGAGATGTGAGGGTTGGAATCTGATTATAACGTTAGTTGAGGAGAACACACCCTCAATTAAAAGTTAGCTTTGAATGAATCACAAACTGAACTTGAAATTTTAGTCAATGCCCTCTAAAAATGACTACCTAAAATCCTATTTTTTTGGAAGATTTTGGTTTTATGAATGCTAAATGAAGAAAATTCACTCTGAAATAGAACAGTGCCTTCTTAACATAAGGTAAACTTGAACGAAACAGGTTAAATAGCTTTCATATGCCTTCATGATGATATGAGAAATGATAGCCTTTTGCAAGCAGGACAAAAGTATGCAGAGTATATGTGACAAAGTGGCTGGCTTCTCCTTTTTCTAGATTAGAATTCACCCAGGGTCCCTGTTGTTCCTGGCCCTACTTCCAGCACCTATTACTTTGTTTGCTCAAGAAAACGTCAATCTATTGATGCCTCTGTTTTCTTTGCTTATAATAACATCTACTCTGCAGGGCTGTTGGAAGGGCTAGTGAGATACTCTACCCCATGTGCTAATGCTTTTTAAATTGCAAGGACCCATTACTAATGTTGATTATTAACCTATGTGCTGGGCATGGTACTAGATGCTCAGGACAGACACGTAAATAAGCTTACGTCTAATGAAGGGACACTGATGATCATATAATGTAGTAAATGTGGGATGAAGGATGAAGTACAGGGAACCACGGGAACCTGTAGGAGACACACAAACAGGACTTGGGACTAAATATATGAGTCTTTGGAGAAAATGACATCGAGGAAGAACTAAAGAACAGACAGGAACCAGGTCAAGAGGGATACAAAAATTCTACGGAGAGGGAAAGTCAAGGCCAAGTCAGTCACATGAAGAAGTCTGGGTTTTAGTGTGATGGCAGTGGTGGGGCGGGGCGGGGGGGGACACTGAAAACGAAATCAGCAACATGTAATTTGCATCTCAGTGACTGCACTTTGGAGAACAAATTAGAGAACAGTGAGACTGGAGGCAGAAAGACCAGTGAGGGTTGCCTTAGGCAAGTGGAGACGGTGGCTGGCCTAGGAAACTGGCAAGGAAAGGAGATGAACGCAGCAACGAGACTTGGTCAGTGACTGATACAGGGTTTGGAGAGAGAGGAATCGAGAACTCTGGTCCTTCTGCAGCCTCGGGGAACGGTACTCTGGGCCCATCCATGGCTTCCTCATGGGAGACCCCATAAGCCAGAGCAGAGGTGAAGCCACCGGGAGCGACATAAGGGAGCAGAAAAGACAAGTGGCTTTTGCTACTTGTTAGTCTGAAATTAACACTGGTTTGTCAGCTAAACATGTAACAGGTGTGAGACCCCTGGGTGCTCCAGAAACATCAGGGGTAGGAGGACACCTCTCTAAAGTCTAGCACTTTTGCATTGAAAATTGAAGGGAAAAAAAAAAAAATCAGGAAAAGTGGATTATGATGTCATTGTGACTATTACCCAAGACCAGGAAGGCCTGGGGAAAAGGAGGTAATAGCTAAATTCCTGAATTATGCCAAAGTGCAAAATATGAAATAAATATATGAAAGCCTCATGACAATCGTCCTTGCCACACAGCCGACTTTGGAAGAAGATAAGATACCAAGAGAACACGCACTGAAAAGTTCTAACGACTAAGGGGGGTTCTACTGCTTTAAGAAACATGCTTTAGGAACTTCCAGCGGTTGGGACTTCACCTTCTAGTGCAGGGGCTGTGGGTTCGATCCCTGGTTGGAGAGCTAGGATCCCACATGTCTTGGGACCAAGAAACCAAAGCATAAAGCCGAGGCAGTGTTGCGGCGATTCAATGAAGACTTTTTAAATGGTCCACATTAAAAAAAGAAAGGAATATGCTTCACATAATCAAAAGCTGTAAGACTCACTCAGTGCTTCAATCATATTCTAAATACCAAAAACCAAGTAAATGAAGAATGTTCTAAGTAAGACGCACACAGTTCATAACCTAAAGACATAGTACTTACATTCTTCTTAATTCTATTCTTGATTGTTTCAATTACTCCAGCCTCTTCACTTTCACACAGCTTTTCTGTAGTTTTTAAGTCATCACACGCCAACTGCATCTTTTCTTCCTCAAATGTCATCATGGCATTCTTCCAAAGAAAGAAATAAGGAAAGAATGAATGAATCTTAAGTGTCTGAAAATTTAGGCCAACTTACCACAATACAACTCCAAACTAGGAGGGAGGGGGGAAAGCCATCTAAACGACTTATTCCTAGTAAAAGAACCAGAATGCTACCACACACACTATTCATTGAAAAAAATATAATCTCAATATGAAGAACATATCTCCACTACACCAACATGAAAAAATGCATGCTTAACACATGTCCTTGCAATTACTGTTCTACAAGTTTTTATTAAACACTAATGAAACAAATCACTGTATACAATTTCTGATTGGCTCACTTAATTCAGCTTCTAGAATAGAGACTTTCTACCCATGCATGGGATCCCTGGGTCCATCAAGCACAGCACAAAATGCTAATGAAACATCAGCCAGCAGGTACTCTTTGAAAACTATCGGTCTTTTCAGGGACAGCAACTCCAATGGATTCCTTTATAAAGAACTCATTTCTTATTGTTCCCAGTGAAAAATTCCCACCGACAACTTGTTTCCGAGCACCCAATCCTGGTAGACTTTTTCAGGCCACATTGGGACAGAAATGATCACTTCTTTGCTGAAAACCTGCTACTTTCTCCCAGAAGAATTGAGATTTCTGAGATGAATGGGCTACAGGGGCAGAGACAGGGCACCAGGTTCTTGGAAGGACTTGATGAACTCACTGCGACTAGTTCTCCACTCCACCACATGCATCCTGCCCACTCTGGTATCCTAGGCCTTCTCTGTATCTCTACACTACTTTTCCATTCCAGCCAGACCCCAGCCACCTTTGCGCAAGCCTCCCTCCCTGCTACAGGCTCCCTCCCCCACCCACCTCCTCCCACCCAGCAAGCCTTCTGCCACGGCTCTCTAGCATCTTTCCTTGCTACATGGGTGGGTACCATTTATGACCCCCACCCAGTACCACTTTCCTTAAGATCTGGAACTATGTTGCAAACAGTAGGCCTTAAGAATTGTTAAAAAGATTGTTCCATTACCTGGTAATGAGAATAAAGAAGCCTGAATGAAACCCATGTCACCAGAAGCTGGTCTGGTGCCTGTCACTGGTGCTGCAAGACTGCATACCACACGCCCATTTGGTGAGCTTTTTCTCTCTGGAATCTAAATGCTTTCCCCACTTTACTTCTTTCAGTCTCTACTCAGGATGTTTTTATTTTTGCAGTTATATACAGGATACTTTCTTTAAAATTATGTTTGAAAGAAGCTTGTATGATAAGTATTTCTGAAAAAATAAAAGCATTCAATTTTCTTCGTTGCCCAATTTACTTTAAAACCTAATTGCAACCTATTCCCTCGGTTCCTGAACACTAACATTCAAAAACACAGAAACAGTAGTAACTGGGAAACTGTAAGTCTGCTAAATTGTCTTCCAGTCCACATTTATTCAATAGTTTTAAACTTTTGATAAATAATAATAAATAATAAACTTTTGATAAACTTAATAAAAGTTTAGTTTCAAACTTTTATTATCCAAAGTCTGAATATTTTCAACTCTAATGCATTTTTAATTTTTGGAAAATGAAAGTGTATCAGTCCTGTTTAACTCTTTGTGACCTCATGGACTGTAGCCTGCCAGGCTCCTCCATCCATGGGATTTTTCAGGCCAGAATACTAGAGTGGGTACCTGTTCCCTTCTCTCCAAGGGATCTTCCCAACTCAGGGATCGAACCCAGGTCTCCTGCACTGCAGGTGGATTCTTTACCAGCTGAGCCACCAGGGAATCCCTCCGATCTTTCAATTACATTTTTATTTTAAAAAGGATTTTGCTTGGAAAAAATACAATACTCTAGATATAAGCATTTAATTTTTTTAATTAAGGAAGGATATCTCATAGAACTGGACATAGAACAACAGACTGGTTCTAAACTAGGAAAGGAGTATGTCAAAGCTGTATATTGTCACCCTGCTTATTTAATTTAAATGCAGAGTACATCTTGAGAAACGCTGGGCTGGAAGAAACAAGCTGGAATCAAGATTGCCGGGAGAAATATCAATCACCTCAGATATGCAGATGACACCACTCTTATAGCAGAAAGTGAAGAAGAACTAAAGAGCCTCTTGATG
The DNA here is from genome assembly GCA_006408675.1 of Madoqua kirkii. Classification (NCBI taxonomy): domain Eukaryota; kingdom Metazoa; phylum Chordata; class Mammalia; order Artiodactyla; family Bovidae; genus Madoqua; species Madoqua kirkii. The sequence continues at coordinate 4,700 of SJYC01006657.1, forward strand.
AAAGTGAAAGAGGAGAGTAAAAAAGTTGGCTTAAAGCTCAACATTCAGAAAACGAAAATCATGGCATCTGGTCCTATCACTTCATGGGAAATAGATGGGGAAGCAGTGGAAACAGTGTCAGATATTATTTTAGGGGGCTCCAAAATCACTGCAGATGGTGATTGCAGCCAAGAAATTAAAAGATGCTTACTCCTTGGAAGGAAAGTTATGACCAACCTAGATAGCATGTTCAAAAGCAGAGACATTACTTTGCCAACAAAGGTCCATCTAGTCAAGGCTATGGTTTTTCCAGTGGTCATGTATGGATGTGAGAGTTGGACTGTGAAGAAAGCTAAGCACTGAAGAATTGATGCTTTTGAACTGTGGTGTTGGAGAAGACTCTTGAGAGTCCCTTGGACTGCAAGGAGATCCAACCTGTCTATTCTAGAGGAGATCAGTCTTGGGTGTTCTTTGGAAGGACTGATGCTAAAGCTGAAACTCCAGTACTTTGGCCACCTCATGCAAAGGTTAACTGATTGGAAAAGACTCTATGCTGGGAGGGATTGGGGGCAGGAGGAGAAGTGGATGACAGAGGACGAGATGGCTGGATGGCATCACTGACTCAATGGACGTGAGTTTGAGTGAACTCTGGGAGTTGGTGATGGACGGGGAGGCCTGGCGTGTTGTGGTACATGGGGTCACAAAGAGTCGGACACAACTGAGCAAGTGAACTGAACTGATCTCATATGTGTTGGTGTATAGGCAAAAGTTATATTCCAGTTTTAAACTGCAGAAGATTTTCCACAAGAGTGTATCTATACAGCCAGTAACCATTAAAAGACAGGCATTATGTGTTTGCTTCCTTCCCACCACAACCTCTTCCCACATCAACTTACCAAAAAACTGACAAAGCTGGCTCCAAAACTCATTAACGGGCTATGATTTCTGTTAAGAAAACAAAGTAAAACTAAAATTACTTTCTTGTAAAAATTTTTAAAACATTTGATATACCAGGATCATTGCAGACTCCTAATAATTATTTAATGTAAGTTGTTAAGGTCTTCAAGTCGATTTAATTGCCCCAAGAATAAAGTAAAAAAGGCAAGGAAGTTCACAGATCTATCACTACAGAACCTCCCCCTCACCTGACTCTTCAAAGCAAGGAGGACAAGGTCATATTATAATAGGTGTTGCTTTAGTAAATCAATCTGATATCTGGAAAAATGTGGCCAAAGGAAGATTAACATTTTTAAAATTTTTTCTATAAATTAAAAAAACTGAAGTACAGTTGATTTACAGTGTTTCAGGTACAGAGCAAAGTGATTTAGTTTTACATATATTTTCAGACTCTTTTCCACTGCAAGTTATCACAAGGCATTGAATATAGTTCCCTGTGCTATACAGTAGATTCTTGTTGTTTATCTGTTTTATATATAGCAGTATGTATATTAATCCCAAATTCGTAATTTATCCAACCCCCTCCCCCACTCATTTTCCTCTTTGGTAACCATAAATTTGTTTCCTATGTCTGTGAGTCTATTTCTGTTTTGTAAATAAGCTCATTTGTATTGCTTTTTTAGATTTCACATACAAGTGATATCATTTGACATTAATATTTGCTTTTAAAATGCAAAACATGCTCAAAATTAGCACACATAAAATATTATTTTCAGAGTAGACCAAAGATTTTATAACTTAAGCCAAACTCACTTATCCCGTGCAAAGAACTTTTAGAATGCCTCTTAAAGCCAGTCACCACCCTGCTGTAAGACACAGTCATTATCCAATTTTATACATAAGCCAAAAATATGAAGCCAGATCAAACTAGTACCAATCCAATTTAAAGAATATAAGGATAAACGTTCTGCTTCAAATTCACAATTATTACAAAAACCCAAATCTCTGTAAATGGCACTAAAAAGGAAAGCAAATTTTAACAGCCTTCTTAAAAATAATGGTCCTGCTTTTGTTATTATGTAAATAATATATGCTTATTATAAACAAAATCACAAACAATGTATTTAGTCAATCCCCTGTAGGAAATTTAGTCTATGTCCTACGTAACCATGTGTGTATTTGGGGGTAGGTATGGGAGGAAAAATGTGCCCATTTAGATGGACATACATACACATATACTCAATGCTCAGAGGAACATCCTTGTACGTGTATCTTTGCAGAGAGTCTAAACGGACTCTTGGAATAAACCACTAGAGGTAGCATTGCTGGGTCAAATGGCAAGCACATCCATTTTCCTCTTGGACTGAGGGTGTATATTGAGGGCAAGGGTGGGGAATCAGCAACTCTTATTTGAAATGTTAATCCTCTATCAACTTGGTAGCTACTCCAACTCTACGGTGAAGAATAGCCTATCCAGCCCAACATCACAGGTACTTAGATCTACAAGAATTAGGAAGGTCTACTGACAGGTGAAGAATCCTACACTAGCACTCACAGCCATGAACCAGCTCTAACACACCTCCCGAGCACACAGGGCAGGCTCCGTCCTCCCAGCTCTGCACCAGCCAGGTCAGAGGTCAGTTTTCCACTCCACAGCTCTCCCCTAACCTGTCATGACAGACTGCCAATCTGCAGTATTATAATCTGGATTGTGTAATCAGGGTCCTCTCCAGAATGCTATTTTCTGCCTTGTCCCCCTCATCATCCTGCCTACACACAGTGGGCAACCCACAAAGGCAAATCAGTGATGGAATGCAAGAGCTCCGCCTTTCAGAAACACACACTTCAATCAAGAGCTGAGCAGCCCGGCTTCCCTCATCCTTGCCCGTTCCCTGCTTACACATCAGCCACTGTCCATCAGAGAAACGAAAGAAGCTAATCAACAGCCTAGTGTTGCTACATTTGCTTCTTGTTCGGGACTAAAATTAGGTTTCTGGGAGCCGAGGCTATTAATGATTCATGGTGCCCTAGCCAAGCCCTTAGTACTTCACATACCCTCCTCTCATTTAAGTGACAAATCAGCCCAAGAGAAACATTTTTCCCTCCTTGAGGTACTGTCTCCATAAACCCCAGGGCACCGAGGTGCATTAGCCACTTGGTAATGAACTGATGGAGAAGCAGGAATCTTCCTGCTGCCCTTAGCCTGGTGCTGTGAGTACTTCATCTAACAAGAGTCCCTCGTTCCATTCACCTGATTTTCTTTAACTCAGCATGATCCAGGTGATCATGTATTAATTGAGCTCCTCTAAATCAATCTTGGCCCCCACATGTGTTTCTACATAAACTGATTCACTTTGGAGATTTGGAAATATTCTCAAAGAGTGCAAGAATCATCACTTCAACACCAATGCTGGTGGCAAAGAAGGAAAGATGCTAGTTTCTATAACAACAATAAAAAAGTGTAAGGAGGAGAAAACTGCAAGGGAGCTTGTAAAATACATATAAAACAACTGAGACATAAGAGACATATAAAACAAATACAAATACGTATGTGCGCTTAGTCGTGTCCAGCTTCTTGCAACCCCATGGACCACAGCCCACCAGGCTCTTCTGTCCATGGAATTTTCCAGGCAATACTGGAATGGGTTGCCATTTTCTGCTCCAAGGGATCTTCCTGACCCAGGGATAGAACCCACATCTTTTTCATCTCTATCCACACATACACTAGCAACAGTTACAAAAATAAACCTAAAATATCAATCGCAATAGCACCAGAAAATTAATACTTAAGGAAACTCTACCCAAGATGCACAACGCTGCTATGCCAAAAACTCACAATTAAGAAAATGAAAAATCTAAGTCAACATTTTGCAGCAGTGGCACTCTTAACATTTGGGGCCAGATAATTTTGTTGGGGAGGTGCTGTCCTAGGCATTGTAGAATGCCGAGCAGCGTCTCTGTCCTCTGCCTACAAGAGGACAGGAGTACAAGCCACTGCCTCCGTCCACACACACCGCCCCCAAAGGCTGTGACAACCAAAATGTCTCTAGATTGCCAAATGTAATATCGGGACAAAATCAACCCTAGCTGTGAAACACTAATGTAAATAAAGAGACATCCAATTCTCACGGATTCCAAGACTCATAATTGCTGACATAATACCTTCTGCAGAGAAGACAATGGCACCCCACTCCAGTACTCTTGCCTGGAAAATCCCATGGACGGAGGAGCCTGGTGGGCTGCAGTCCATGGCTGAGAGTTGGACATGACTCAGTGACTTCACTTTCACTTTTCACTTTCATGCATTGAAGAAGGAAACGGCAACCCGCTCCAGTGTTCTTGCCTGGAGAATCCCAGGGATGAGGGAGCCTGGTGGGCTGCCATCTATGGGGTCGCATAGAGTCAGACATGACTGAAGTGACTTAGCAGCAACAGCAGCAGCAATACCTTCTCTTAAACTGAACTGTGGCTCCAATACAAGCTCAAGCAAAATCCCAGGGGAGGACGTGTTGAGAAGTTGATTCTAGAATCTACATGGAGATAAAAAGTGCTCCATAACTAATCTAAAAATATACATGGAAAAGCAAGATCAACAAAGCTGTAGATTTACATTACCCAATAACATAACTGAATTAAAATTAAGAATTTCTGGTCACTCACAGGAGACTGAAAACGGCAAATACACATATTCAACAAACATCTCATCCTGAGACCACATAAAGAACATCCATGAACTAGTTAAAAAAAAAAAAAAAAGACTGGCAATCCAGTTTAAAAAAAGGGGGAGGGGGCAAAAGTCTTGGACAGGCACTTCATGAGAGGATATCCAAAAGTTAATACATACATTAAAAAGTGTTGAAAAGCACTCCTTATCAGAGAAACACAAATTAAAATCAAGATGAGATACCACTATATGCTCAGACTGGCCACACTTATAAGGACTGGCAATAATACCATGTGTTAGTGAGATGTGGAGTCTCTGGACTCTAAACACTGCCTAGCAGTATTTACTAAAGCGATATGCCTACTCTACTAAAACCCCATCCACATTTCCTCCCTCCACCCCCATCCACATTTCTGATCTACTAATTACAGGCCTATCTATGACTCAGTAAGTTCACTCCTAAGTACACATGTACAACAGAATTGCATTATTATGCCCCCAAAAGACATGTATGGTTTTTTAATAGTATTATTCTTAGCAGCCTCAAACTGGAGACAATTCAAATGCCCATGCACAGTAGAATGGATCAAATAATCACAGCAGTGGACGAAGTAGTCCACAGCTGTGAAAACAAACAAACTACAGCTAAAGGTAAAAACATGAATTAATCTCATAGATGCAGAGTGAAGGAAGTCAGATATAGAGTATATACTGAATGAGTCCACTTACATGAATTTCAAAAATCACTATTCTGACCACTAATGACGACAGACTGCACGACAGCAGTACCTTTGAGGGGGTACTGACTGAGAAAGAGCCCAAGGAAGGATGCTGCGATGTTAGAAATATCTTTTATCTGGATGTAAGCAGTTAACGCTGTGATATTTCCATATTCTTTACTATATGGAAAGTTTTTCCTTATGAAAAAGAGAAAATTCAAAAAATAAATCAGACAAATCACTGATAGATCAGTGATAAATCAGATAGATCACTGGTATGTATTTGATGCTATTAGTGAATCAGTATTAATTTTTTAGGTATGAAAAAGGTATTACTCCTACATTTTAAGGACTTTTTAAGAGATGTATATGAAAGCATTACAGATGAAATGATGGCTGAGATTCATTTCAAAAATAATTTGAGGTAGGAAAATTAAGTCAGCAGAAGTGTACATAAAACACGATTTCCCATGACTGGATTAATACTGCCTGATTGGAACATGGGAATTGATTAAACTATTTTATATACTTTGGAAGCTATAGGCTATTTTTCAAAATAAAAACTTAAAAAAGCAATAAAAACACTCCCCAAAGGTGATGTCTTTTGGAATTCTTTGATGAGAAGGATTCTAATAATCACTGTCATAGTTTGCTTTTTGAGTATGAACCATCAGTAATAAAATGACTTAAAATTTTCTGTCTGAAGCCTCTCCCAAAGGTGGGAAAACTGTTAAAAACACAAAGATGCAATGGATATTCTGTTTCTAAATTTATGAACATTGCCATGGGAATTTAAAACCAAGTTTCTCCAACAGATTAAAAATTGGATTGATTAAGATTGTTTCTTAAAATACAGTGGGAGGTAACATTTGATTCTCGAAGGAATATCCTTCCATTAAATAATTATAACTAATCGCATATGCTTTTTCGAATGTAATTTTATCCCGTAAACATGGTAGCAAATGGCAAGAGTTAAGGCTGATTTTTCTGAAAATGTCCTGTATTTATATAATGTTACATTCTTAGAACTCTCCAAAATGACTTTTCTCCCCTTCAAATGAGTGGGGAGGCTGGACTTGGTGTATTACCAAGGAAATCTGGGGCCATCTGAACTTAAATCAGCCCATGGCAGTCACCCTCAAACCTGAAGACTGAAGAAATAGTCACCTAAACTCAACCTCCTACCTGACTGCTCTTAAAAGGCCTGTGCCTTTTCTGTGACCCATGCTGTTTTCAAAATCACAGTCCCAGAGGATCATAGGGGTCAAACAATCACCCATCAAGGCATCACTGAGTACCTCTCTAGAAGTCTCAAACCATCCTTCAGAGACACAATGTTTGCTAACAGGACCAGTGATAGCCTCTGTGTATTTTCAAATATGGGTTTTAAGGAGATGAAACTGATTCAGCATTTCACTTGTCTTTCTACAAGTAAAATAATGCCAACAGAAGGAGAAAAGCTAAGTCCATGAAGTCATTCACTGCAACATTATCCAAAATAAGAAAAACCTGGGTGGAAAAAAGAACTGTCTGTATAGAGAAAAAGCTTCATGACACTGGATTTGGCAATGATTTCTGTGCCAAGAGACACAATCAACAAAGTGAAAAGGTAACCTATGGAATGGCAGAAAATATTTGCAAATCACACCTGACAAAGGGTTAATGTTCAGACTAAATAAAGAACTTCTACAACTCAACAAAAATGGCAAACAACCTGATTAAAAAGTTATTAAAGGACATGAATCGAAACCTGGGTGGAAAAAAGAACTGTCTGTATAGAGAAAAAGCTTCATGACACTGGATTTGGCAATGATTTCTGTGCCAAGAGACACAATCAACAAAGTGAAAAGGTAACCTATGGAATGGCAGAAAATATTTGCAAATCACACCTGACAAAGGGTTAATGTTCAGACTAAATAAAGAACTTCTACAACTCAACAAAAATGGCAAACAACCTGATTAAAAAGTTATTAAAGGACATGAATCGAAACCTGGGTGGAAAAAAGAACTGTCTGTATAGAGAAAAAGCTTCATGACACTGGATTTGGCAATGATTTCTGTGCCAAGAGACACAATCAACAAAGTGAAAAGGTAACCTATGGAATGGCAGAAAATATTTGCAAATCACACCTGACAAAGGGTTAATGTTCAGACTAAATAAAGAACTTCTACAACTCAACAAAAATGGCAAACAACCTGATTAAAAAGTTATTAAAGGACATGAATCGAAACCTGGGTGGAAAAAAGAACTGTCTGTATAGAGAAAAAGCTTCATGACACTGGATTTGGCAATGATTTCTGTGCCAAGAGACACAATCAACAAAGTGAAAAGGTAACCTATGGAATGGCAGAAAATATTTGCAAATCACACCTGACAAAGGGTTAATGTTCAGACTAAATAAAGAACTTCTACAACTCAACAAAAATGGCAAACAACCTGATTAAAAAGTTATTAAAGGACATGAATCGATATTTCTCCAAAAATTATATATAAGTGACTAATAAGCACATGAAAAGATGCTCAAACCACTAATCATTAGGGAAATCCCAATCAAAGTCTCGAAGAGATATCCCATCATGTCCATTAAAATGGACACTATCAAAATAGCAGAAAATATACTGATACAAGTGTTGACAAGGATATGGAGAACCACTGTGCACTGTGAGTGGCAACGTAAAGTGATGCAGCCACCACAGAAATCAGTATCACGGATCCACACACACAAAATCAAAACAGAACTACCACGTGACCCAACAGTTTCACACGGGCATGCACTCAGAAGAACAGAAACAAGGAACTCAAATAGATTTTCGTATGCCCAGATTCTAGCAGCATTATTCACCGAAACTAAAGGTGGAAGCAACCTGAGTGTCCACTGACGGATGAACAGATGAACAAAGAGTGGTGTGTACCAACAATGAAATACTATTGGACCTTAAGAAGAAGTAAATTTTGACACATGCTGCACTATGGGTGAAACTTCAGGACAGTATGCTAATCGAAACAAACCAGTTATGGAAAGTACTGTATGATTTCACACGAGATACCTCTAGCAGTCAAATTTAGAGACAGGAAGTAGCAGGGTGGTTGCTAAGGCCTGGGGTTGGAGAGAATGAGCTGTTGTTGTTTAAGGGATATGAAGTTTCAGTTTTGCAAGATGAAAAGAGTTCTAGAGATGGGCTGCACACCGACGAGAATGTACTTAAAACACACTTAACTGTACTCCTAACAATGGTTAAGATGGTAAACTTTGTTACTTACCACATGTTATTTTATTTTACCACAACTAAAAATTTTCTAAAAATGGAAAGAAGTCTACAATAGAAAAGATGAATCATGAAATAACCAGATGGAATATTATCACCTAGAAAAATGCCTGACAGAATTTAACATGACTACAAAAGTTCTGTGTACATTATGTTCCAGTATGTATAAACAGTAAAAATGAATTAAAAAGAATATTGGTTGTGGGGGAGGGGCAATAAAATTAAAGGTGATTCTGTACATGATTAATGTGTGTACATGGGGGAATAAACAGTCACGACTGAAGATGCTCTGATCACCTGTGCCTCAGTAACATCACTGCAGACTTTCTACACTTAAGACACCTTTTAGAGAGAAAAGTGCATCATTTAAGTCAATTTACTTGTTCTAAGTACTCCCTATGTTTCAGTTGTTGCTTTGATACAATTTCTTAACAGAATATATATAGATATATCATCCAGTCAATCAAACAGAATAATGGGGTGATTCAACAACAGAACAGCCCAAACCTGCTTACATGGGAGTGAGTTATTCACTCAGTGACTAGCTGTGCCCAGCTGTAGCCCAGAGCACTGTTAATACAAGGCTGATAGAGAAATGTACCCCCTCCCAAAGGAAAGAGAAACTTATATGAGGGGACTCCCAAACAGTTGGATTGTTTTCCAAAAATAAATGCAAATGACTTGGATATTGCTTTTCATCTTAGCTACTTAAGCAGTGTAAGATCTTAAACGCATCCCTTTCAAAATAAAAAAAGGACACTGAAGAACTGATGCTTTCATACTATGGTTCTCTAGCGAAAACTCTTGAGAGTCCCTTGGACTGCAAGGAGATCAAATCAGTCAGTCCTAAAGGAAATCAACCTTGAAAATTCATCAGAAGGACTGATGCTGAAGCTCCAATACTTTGGCCACCTGATGCAAGAGCCGACTCGGAAAAGACCCTGATGCTGGGAAACATTGAGGGCAGGAGGAGAAGGGGGCGGCAGAGGATGAGATGGTTGGATGGCATCACTGACTCATTGCATATGAGCTTGAGCAAACTCTGGGAGATAATGGAGGACAGGGAAGCCTGGCATGCTGCAGTCAGTGGGGTCACAAAGAGTCGGACACAACTTAGCAGCTGAACAACAACAAAGATATCAGATAGAACCAAATTATTTTTTGCCATTTGAATTATCTCATTGTTTTTCATTTTTAATACTGAAATCTTCCATCTAGTTAACTCCTCCCTACAACTTGTAAGAAAAATAATCAGTAAAAAGCTCAATAGGAAGAAGTTTAATGAAAGCCGAGTTAAAATCTAAAGCACACTGAAGTCCATATTAACTGGATTAAGTCTTGAAACGTTTCGATTTCTGGGGATGCCAACAACTTGAATGCAGACTTCACTTAATTTGTATTTCTGGGCCCCTAAGTGACTGACTCAATTTTCACTGCCCTGTGTTTCAAGTTCTCTAACTTTGAGTACACTGTGAGCACAACAGCTAAGACGAACTTGATTCTTCTGCAATCAATTATGTTTCCCAAATATACTGATCTTACTTTTTTTTTAAACCCTACTCAGAAATGGGAAATTCTCCCAGTGAGTTACTTGGAGGTTTCAACCCTAATTCGAGGATTTCAACCCTAATTCGAGGATTTCAACCCTATTGTGGCAGCAATAATACAGACTGGGATATCTAACCTTCCCGAGTCAAAGATACGAAACTGTCCAAGTTTTTCTCTATTTTCATACCATGAAAACGAAGAAGAACAGCAACATTCTCAGCAACTCATTCACCACCATGCAGTCAACAAACATGGCTAAAGAGAGCATGTGCTGGGTGCAGAAGAGGGCCCTCAGAAGAGAGGAAGGAAAATCTCTAGAGCACAGTCTAGCAGGAAAAGTACCCTATTCCCTCAGATGGTGACCGAGGAAAACAGAATGTGAAAGGGTTTTTCTTGACATGATTTGCAATAGATAAGGATATTTTTCAAAAGGAAATCTATTCTGAAAGCATCTTAGTTTAAAAGTACATGCTTCCTTTACATGTGATATATAGCATCCCTAGGTCTCATACAGGATCAGGGTGCATCAGTGGAATATTTCCCTTTGAAACTTTTTACAAGCTGGAATATAAGATTCACGATCTGGTTTTTCTAGAAAGAAATCACCTTCATAGGAATCCCAGTGGATCTATCCCATTCACTAAGTATCATCCCCCTGACAGATCTGAGAATTAGGAAGCCGGTCCACGGACCCCATTGCTCCACTTCTTCTAATTCTCCCTGATAAATTTCCAATTTTAAAGCAGCCTTTCCATAGCACGCAACCACCTCTGAGTTTGCGCAGTGAAGGACTGAGGTGTCAAGTTTATCCAAGCCAAATGATAAGGAGAGTGATTAAGAAATCAGGCCCAGGACTTCCCTAGTGGTTAAAAACCCACGTGCCAATGCAGGAGACACAGTTCAATCCCTGGCTGAAGAAGATCCCACGTGCCGCGGGGCAACTGAGCCTGCGTGTGCGCCACAACTACTGAAGCTCACACGCCCTAGAGCGTTCCGCAACAACAGAGGCCTCCGCAATGAAGTGCCTGCACACCACAGTGAAGAGAAGCCCCCTGCACACCGCACCTAGGGAAAGCCCGAGCACAGTCAAAACTAAGATAAAATTTAAAAAAGAGAAATCAGGTCCAACCAAAGCCAACTAGCTACTGCCAGAGTTGAAGAAACAAGTGAGGGTTTTCCAGGCTGCTCTTCATTTTCATCAACAAAGTTATTTAGGTGAAAACTATACATTAACTGAAAGAAACAAACAGATGTTTGACGTTAAAATCATACATGCAGGTCATAACATTCTGTAATTTAAAACTAAATGAAAAGATGACCTCTTTTATACACAGTCTTAGAGGAAAAACATTAACAAACGTTGGGTCATTCTTCCATACAAATTATATTTCTTAATACCAAGTATACAGTATATTGCACTATGCACGAGACACACGAAGATAAACACGAAGGCTCGGCCTCTTCATGGAGCCCACACAGTCCAGTCTGGCTGCTAGAAATATTCTAAGAACAAATGGCGACAGAAAGCGAGTGGATAGTTCATTTTACTCAGTCATTCTTTGTCTTCATCCTTTTCAAGGATGAATGAGGCGTCCTTGAATATCACATGTGATGAAATCTAACAGAGGCTACTTGCCAACTCTGACGCTTTCTCTAGTGTTTAAGAAGATATATTAATAAGACTAATTGCATCTCTGCATTTTAAGTCTCTGCAGAGTGCTTACTATTTTATATTTATCTCATTAATCACTCATTTGCTTGAATAAGTGAAAGCTCCCCAAGGGTGGAAGCCCATCTTCGCCAAGTGCCATTGTGTTGAGCTTACAGGACAGAACTTAGCAGATCACCGTCCCCAATCCATTTCTGTCTAATAAACCCACCACCCATCTCCCACGAAGTCTGATGGGCTTCATGCCACTTCATCCGATGGGCCTTCCTCCACAGGTTCTAACAAATTCCCAGAAATGAGACTTTTATCAACCTGAGCCCATAAAAATTCTACTCTAAAAAAAAAATAAACATGTTTGTTTTCTTGATCAGAAGACAGCAGTGGAGGATTTCACAGAAAGGCTCTACTCTTTTCCAGATACGATTCATAGTGTGATCCTTGGGCGACATTTAAACTAAAGGATAGCCTGTTTCTAAAAACATGGATCCTCACAATCATTCATTCAGCTGATGACTTTCGATTTATGAGCATTTGGATCAGGTCTGATCTTCTGTTCGGACGTGTGTTTATCCTCTGCCCACTCTTCTTAGGGATTTTGGAGTCTTCGGCGCTCCCTCAGCCGGCCCCAGGGGCTCCCTGCTCAGGTCCAGGAAGGCCACCAGTTCCCAGGGAGCCATGTGCTCAGCGACGTTTGCACTCACAGCCACTAGGGTGGCTGACTGCTTGCTTTTGTTACATCGACTGCTTGTGATGTGGCCTTGCATCTTATCAGAAAATGACCTTGCAATTCACTGCCTGGTGCTAAGAAACATGAAAGACTCTCCCTGGAGTGACAATGACGTGAGGCCATCAGCTTGCAATAGGGCATGGGAGGATTTCTGGGGGCGAGACTCTGGGGCTCCTCCCCACATAGGGGCAGCAGCAGACAGTCAGTCTGTTTCTCCCTACAGCTTGAAGTAATTATCTACAGGTAGACAGAATAAATGAGCCCTTCTACACAGCACTGAGAAAATAACTGGGCCCTTGAACCTAACTTCCTATAGACAACAGTCCCAGGGAAATCTCCTAGGCACAACTTCCCAGTGGGTGCATTTCTAGGATGTTCCTACATGAAGAATGCATCCCCGTGAATATGTCAAGACACCCCTCACAGCCACTATAGTAATTTAAAATACAGACTGGTTCTACAATTACAGGGCAAAACACAGGACTTCACTTTTAGGCTTGTCTCTGGTATTCTGCGAAGAAGAGCTAGTAGATTCAGGGGGGTATGTCTGAGACTTGGGATGAAGGGAGATTTGGGGACCAATTACAGAAGAGAAATGGTGAGCAGGATGCAAGACACAGAGTGCCTGGCTGGTGGGGGAGCTGGCATCCTGGAGAACTGAGGGCCACCCTCCCAGTATCCCCAGCACCCAGCCAGTGAGGCCTGTGAGGAGAGAGATGAGGAATGACCCCGAAAGCAAAGTGAGAGCCAGGGAGAACACTGTGGCCCCAAGTTCCCATCTTTCAACTTTCAAATGATTTCTTGAGTTAGAATTCACTGGTGTAATGAACGCTTAGCCACGTCTGCCTCTTTGTGACCCCACGGACTGTAGCCCACCCGGCTCCTCTGCCCATGGAATTCTCCAGGCAAGAATACTGGAATGGGTTGCTATTTCCTTCTCCAGGGATCGAACCCATGTCTCATGCCTCTTGCATTGGTGGGCAGATTTACCACTGTGCCCCCTGGGAAGCCTTAATTCACTGAAAAGGTCTAATGAATACAGCAGACTATTGAGCGTGGTGATATTTAGAATGGAAAACACTTACATAAAAAGTGTTTGAGAGAAAGCAGGGAAACTTTTAAAAAGTTTCCATCCTCCCTCCCCCACCCAGTTTTCACTTTAACCCATAAAATTTCCAAATCAAGATGAACTGTGAGAAGGGACTACCATGCTCGGTCACCTTGGGCTTTCGCACACTCCCTGACCTTCCCTTTCCTCACTGGGCCCTGTTCATCCTCCAGGCCTTGGTCCAGAAGGCACTGCCTCCAGGCCACCCTTCCCGGTCCCTCTGGTTAGGCCAGTGCCCTTCTCTGGGCTGCCGCTGCTTCCTCAGCCTTTGCCCTTCAGAATACTACTCACTAGTGTATCTTTGCCCACCAAATGGTGCCCAACCTGGGCTGCCATCTAGAACGCCATTCATCCACTGAATAAATGAGTGAAGCAGTGCAAACAAGCGAAAGAATAACTAAAAGGAAGCAGAGAAAGTGATATCTGCACTTTGAGTTATGTCAAGGGTGAAACTGTATATCTCCTTTCATGTTGCCAACCTATTCTGCTAAGTGGAGAAATTCATTAAACAGTGGCTGGCTTAGGGATAGCAAAATATAAGTATTTATTGAATAAGGGCAACAAATAAGGGACGGGTCTACGTAAAGAAAAGTGTCTTTCTCATACGTAAGAAGCTACTCCTGACAACAGGATTCATTCTTGCATTTCTTGTTGTAGTTTAGTTGCTAAGTCATGTCAGACGCTTTGTGACCCCATGGACTGCAGCACGCCAGACTTCCCTGTCCTCTCCTATCTCCCAGAGTTTGCTCAAATTCACGTCCATTGAGTGGATGATGCTATCTATAGTCTCTAGAATAGACAAGATACTTAAAAGTGATTTCTTGCCTTCCTTGTTCACTCACACTACAAGCATATTTCTTAAATGATTCACCTCTAAGACTCTAAAAAATATTTATGGTGATATTATAAAGGCAGATTCTGAAAGTAAAACTGGTTTATTTTGTAATTATGAATTTTCTCTTGAGTTGGCAAACATCTTAGGAACTTCACAATCACACACTGGTATGTTCATTTTATACGGCATTTAATTTTTAACAATCTGAAATTTAAATAATCACTGTGGTTTTCACTAAGAGTATAGTCTACAATAGGAAATAACTAATCTGTTTTTTTAACCTACATTCTTACAGTCAGCCCAAACCCCAAAAGAACTTCCTGCTTTAAGCAGCCCACTGAAGATAAAACCAAATTCAAAAAACAGCAGTCACTGATACATCCCATGAAGCAATATCTTAAATTTTTGTGAAGACTTCTTAATAAACAGAATTACAGTACACAGAAAGCAACAGTTACTCAAATGTGTGCATGGTTAGTTGTGTCCAACTCTGTGATCCCTGGACTGTAGCCCACCAGGCTCCTCTGTCCATGGGATTCTCCAGGCAAGAATACTGGAGTGGGTTGCCACGCCCTCTTCCAGGGGATCTTCCCAACCCAGGGATCAAACCCACACCTCCTGCATTACAGGTGGATTCTTTACCTCTGACCCACCAGGGAAGCCCATTTACTCAAATGAAGTTAAACTAACTGCTGCTCCAGAAGAATAGATATAGAAAAAGACTACCTCTTTTAACCAAAACTTCACATGAATGCAAATGTTTATCCCCTCATTCTTTTTAAATCAACAAGTAATTCAAATCAAAATGACAGAGCCCTTAGATTTCCTACTCATCCCAGCCTGACTGCCTTCAGGCTGTGTGTGTGCAGCTTTGCATAAATGAAAAAGGGCAGCCTGTAAAAAGAGCTCATTTGTTTATGGAAGTAAGAATAGGGCACTTAATTAAATATAACAAAATCAATTCACTCTCACAAGCCCTTAACTACTCGTCCAACTATGTCTTAATAGTTTATGAAGTGTATCAAAACTCCAAACCTTCATAACATTTCAGAAAGCACATGTATTTGTTTTCCAAATTCACTGGTTAGTCTCACACAAATTAAACTATAATGCTGTATTTTTATTTCTATTCTAGTAAAGGGTCTATCAGACCACAAAATTATATAAAAAGTAACAGATTAAATCTGTCTACAAGAAATTGTTCAATATCAGAATGAAAACTTTTTTTTGCCAAATTAAAAATGCTGTGCTAATATTTGAGAAACCGCAGATACAGAGACTACTACAAACAACTACATGCTAATAAAATGGACAACCCAGAAGAAATGGACAAATTCTTAGAAAAGTACAATCTCCCAAGACTAAACCAAGAACAAATAGAAAATATGAACAGACCAACCACAAGTACTGAAATTGCAACTGTGATTTAAAAACATTCAATAAACAAACGTCCAGGACCATATGGCTTCACAGGTAAATTCTAACAAATGTTTAGAGAGAGTTAACGCCTATCTTTCTGAAGCTACTCCAAAAATTGCAAAGGAAGAAACACTCATATTCATTCTATGAGGCCACTCTCACCCTGATACCAAAACCAGACAAAGATACCACAAAAAAATAAATTTATAGACCAATATGACTAATGAACATAGATGCAAAAATCTTTAACAAATCAGTAACAATCTGAAACCAACAAAACATTGAACGGATCATACAGCACAATCAAGTGGGGTTTATTCCAGGGATGCAAGGATTTTTTTATATTCCCAAATCAGTATGATATATACCACACTGACAAATTGAAGAACAAAAATCTTATGAACATCTCAAAAAAAGGCAATGCATCAAGTAAATAAGGTTAAATGGATAAAATGGTGTTCTATTTTCATATCCTTTCTCTTCCCCTGTGGGTCTGATCTCCAATAAAGCACTATCAACATTATATTCTATAATGATCTCCTATGACTTGAAATATTAACAGTAGGTGAGATTTCTTTCTTCAATAGCTTTATCAAAGATTCAAATAAAGCCTCACATAAGCACTTTATAAATGGTCTTCTTGGCATTTATTACAACCTTTCAGTAAATAAACTTAATATGTCATTAAAGTGTTTTAGGTTATAAAATTTGTATAAAAAGTCACAAGAAGACAGTATGTTGAAACTTTGCTTCTCAAGCTTTACTTGACATTCAAATCCTGCCTTTTAATGCAGATTCTCATTTGGGTGGTCTGGGGTGAGGCCTGAGATCTCACATTTTAACAATCCCCTCAGTGATGCTGATGGTCCCCAATCACACTCTGAATATCAACGTCTTAGAGGCAATGTGCCTGCAATGTAGGAGACCTGGGCTGGATCCCCAGGTTGCGAAGATCCCCTGGAGGAGAGCATGGCAACCCACTCTAGTGTTCTTGCCTGGAGCATCCCCATGGACAAAGGAGCCTGGCGGGCTACAGTGCACGGGGTCGCAAAGACGGAGCAACTGAGCACAGGCATTGTTAAAATTTTTGCTCCAACGTTAAGTTAAAAATGCTGGCAGACTCCTGTGAACTAAAATACTCTGGATTCTAACGTCAACCTTTTAGAAAGGAAAAACTGAACACTGTTAGCAGCTCCTCCCAGAAATAAAGAAATCTTGTGTTTACCAAGACCTGCTTTGTTAAACCAAATTTAAGCTCCCCTTCCCCAAAGTTTTTCTCAGTCCTTGCACTGTGACCGACAGCTCCTCTTCCGGCCTCTGGGAGCTGAGGGCCCTGTCTTTCTGTTCCTCCCCTGTTCCTCTCACACCAGCCTCCACCTCAGCCTCACTGTCTCACATTGGCCTCCCCCAGACTCCCATCCACACCAAAAAAGCAGCCTTCCCTGGGGACACTGTAACGTGCCCCCTGCCCCTGACCAGCAGCCTCTGTCCCTCGTGCGGCAAGAACAAACTCCTGCCACGGTCCCCCAGCTGTCCGGCCCTCACCAGCTCTGTCTCATTTCCCAGCTCCGCACCCCTGCAAGCCCTCCACCCCTCACTGCTGCCTCCTCCTCTCAGCCTCTGCATTTTCTCCCCTCTCCTCTTCACACCGGATGCCAACCCTGAAAACAATCCCGCTTTTTCCAGGGTGCCTCTCTGTGGCCTGCGCCCACAGTGCGTCCACAGAAAGAAACCAGGATTCCCAGTGTGCTCCATGGCTCCAGCAAACTTGGTTATGAAGCACACACACACACACACGTGCAAAACTATTCTTTCCATCAACGTCTGTGACAGAAGTTTCATTCCCAACAGGTGAAGAATCCAACAGCTGGAGGGTAAAGAGACTTTTGGCAAGAAATTAACACGCTGTCCTGACTTGTGAGATGCTGGACGTGAGAGGTAAATGAGCCTGGGAGGAATTCCTTGAAACACTCTGCAGGTGCAAAACAGCTTCAATCCTGAGCCTGCTGTAATCACCTTAATGCCACACGCCACAGGTTTTACTGTCCCAAGAGCTCCCACACCTGCTGCTGCTGCTAAGTCACTTCAGTCGTGTCCGACTCTGTATGACCCCATAGACGGCAGCCACCAGGCTCCCCTGTCTCTGGGATTCTCCAGGCAAGAATACTGGAGTGGGCTGCCATTTCCTTCTCCAATGCATGAAAGTGAAAAGTACAAGTGAAGTCGCTCAGTTGTGTCTGACCCTCAGTGACCCCATGGACTGCAGCCTACCAGGCTCCTCCATCCACGGGATTTTCCAGGCAAGAGTACTGGAGTGGGGTGCCATTGCCTTCTCCAATGCCTTATTTCCCCCATATAATTTCATGTATTTTATCACCAACATGCACTGCTTCGCAAGCACTATACCCAGGAATTTTTATGAGAAGCATGGTCCCTGCTCCCAACTGCTTATAGATGTTCCCACAATGCCTCAGTGCACAGGTATGCTCAACGTACAACTGGCTCCCTGAAAAATTCCTGTGACCCTAAATGCTATTAGGGCACTGTATCTTAAAATTAAAATTATGTATGTATATATCTACATGGATAAAAGGACAAGCATTTCAAGAAAAATCTGTGTGCCCCAGGAGAGAGATCTGGCAATATATATTAACACAGATCCTTCTAACAAATCATTCCACATCCAGCCATATGCACAGATAACATTTTTCACATGTCCGTCATGTACAAAGATGTTCATTAAGCCCTGCTAGGGGTCTGAAGGAAACAGAACTCACCTAAATAGTTACTGGTAATGAATGAGTACATCCTCTACTTGCATAAACATTACGCTGAACAGTTAAAATGATTACTTACGTGTATTTGACTTACATGTATCAACATGGGTAGACTTCAAAAATGAAAAACTAGGTGGAAAATATAATCTGCAAAGGATCCTTATTATACACATTTAAAAACACAGACATATATGTTGTCTATGGAGAGAAATAAAGGTGTAAATGTGGTTGGAAAAGACATGCCAATCTGAGGGCAGTGGGACGGGAACAAGGGAAGCTGGCACTGCATTGGAACACAAAGGGGATCTTAACTGTAACTGCAATGTCTTATTCCTCTAAAAATATCTGGAGTGAACATGGCATATGGTAACATCTGTTAATTCTGGGTATGAAGGACATCTATTTTTTTTTATAATATGCTGTACATTTTATATATTCAAAATATTTGACAATATAAAAAATGATATCATACCCCCATTCAAATCATTAAGAGTGCTGATGTCTCTCCATTATTAAAATGACTAAAGCAAACCAGGAAAACAGATGAGAGGGAAGCGATCACTAAGATAGTTGCCATTACTAGCTATTCTGATCTTAATGACAAAGACCCATACTGCCACTGGACCATGCATCAGAGAACGTTCGCATCTCATGTTTGCTAGGTCTCTTCTGAGCTGGCAAACAGCACTCCTGGGCCACCCCCTGCACTGTGAACCCACCACAGAGCCACTGGCTGGGTGCTCTGCCCACTGTGCTCCATGAACGCAGGCTCTCTGCAGGAGGAGGTGAGTGTTCTCCTTCTGTGCTAGCTAATCAATGCTAATCCTGTCATCATGGGAGGGAAAGTGAGTTTCTGTTATAATGGACTAGTGTGCAGGTTGTTTTAGAAGCTACAACTAGCCGTGCCTTTAGCACTGCTTGAAAGCGGGTGGTGGGCTCATTTTGAAGCAATGATCATTTTCACCGACAGCATTAGGAATCTAAGAAGCTATAAATTATGAAAGGACATATCTAAGTCTCAAAGGAAATAACTGTACACATTTCTCACTAAGAATGTAACAATCCCTTGGGTCCCCTACTTCTTTTCTTGAATTTGATTCATTTCACTACTGTATCTAATGAGAAATTCAACTAATATGAGCTTCATTTTAAACTCTCATTGTAGAAGGAGACAACTCACAATTGCAGAATGTACAACCTACAATTCCTTTTTGTAACTGCTAAAAACATAATCAGAAATTTAGACTGCAGCCCAGAAACCTATGGTACCACCCTCTCAAACTGATGGCTGCAACTGTTTACACATGTACAAGCAAACAAAACTCAACCACTTTCTACTCACCTAAATCTCTAGATTACCCAAGATTAGAGGGAGAAAAATAGATGCCCTTCACCTACCAAACACTCCAGCCAGTGGGCTCTTTTCCTGTGTTTACTGAAAGAAGGGCAGTAATTGTGCCCAAACATGTTTGTGCCTGTTGCCTTTATTAACTGCAATTATCAAATTCATTGCTTACCGTGTAAACAGATGAAACAAGACTCTAAAAAGTGTTATATATGAAAAATAATCATATGCTTTGAAAAGACTGATAAATGCATATGACTCTGAAAGCTCCTTTAGGATTAGATTAAAAGCTCCTCAGATTGCCCTGCCAGTGACTTCGCCCTCTGGCTCCTCTCTAAAGACCCTGATGCTCAAAATCACAGGAATGCTTCATAGGTAAGGCTCATGCAGGAAACCCAATTGAGAATCCATCAGCAAACTCATAAAAGGCAAGGCCTTGGCCTGACATCAAAAATCAGAACACAGTGTCTACTAGATATTCTTTCAGTATATAATCCCTTGCAATAACTAATTTTCTTAAAATTTATTTATTTGGCTGCATTGGCGGGTCTCAGTTGTGGCACGTGGGACCCAAGTTCCCTAACCAGGGATCAAACCCATGCTCCCTACATTGCAAGGTGGATTTTTAACCAGTGGACCACCACGGAAGTCCCTAACTGACTTTTTAAATAATCACTAGTGATTCATCAAGGTCCGTAAAAGGCACCTCCAATATACTCACTTAACTCCTTCAATTCCTTTTCTGATGTTCAGTACAACATACATTTCCTTCCCAAGACAGTTAAAACATTTGCTATAACATTTCCCAATTGATGACAAATTGCTGAAGAAATTGTTACATTACTTAATCCTTCCAATGTGTTCCTCTTTCTGTATTCCTTGTCTCTCTCTGAATGGCAGCAACATCAAGTCAGTCAAAGAGGAGTGACCTCGAATATCTAAAGTTTCTCCCCCAACAAGAAAAATCAAATGAAAACCGAACAGTCCTGCTGGTTCTACTTCCTTAAACCTTTCTCATGGATTCCCGGTGCCCTCAGAGCCCCGGTGTGTGTTGTAACAACTGCCGTGGAACTTCTTTGGCTCCAAGTTAACTGTGTACACTGCGCTCAGCGTTAGCTTTGTGAAACAAAAGCCTTACGTCACTCCTCTGCTCAAAAACTCCCAATGGCTCCACCAAAGGGCTAGATTAACAACCCGTGGCACAGAACATACACCCCATCTGCTTCACCAGCAACAGCCTCCATCATCGCTTCTCATGCATGCTCTCTACACAGCCAGGGAGGAGCACACCCAGAGTCAGAGGCTGCTCCACCTGCCCAAGTGCCCCCATGCCACCTCCCTACTCATTCCCAGGGCACCTCCTCTGACACTCTTCCAAATCCCAGAGCCCTGGGTTCAAGACCTGGCTCTGAAGTGAATAGTCTTGAAAAACAATTTAATTCTGCCGAGTCTCGGTTTCCTCATCTGTAAAATGGAAGGAAATGGCAGTTCCCATCTCACAGGGTCATAGGGATGACCAAGTGAGAACACGCGGCAAGTTCCTGGCACATGGTGAGTCCTCATCAAGTCTGGGATGCTTATCATTATGGACTCAACTGCGCTGCCCTCCACCTGCCTCTGATTCACATGCTGAAGCCCTAACGTCCTGTGTGACTGGACTAGGAGCCTGGGCTTTTAGGAAGTTATTAAGGTTAACTGAGGTCAGAAGGGAAAGGGGCTTCTCTTGTGGCTCAGCTGGTAAAGAATGCAATGTGGGAGACCCGGGTTCCATCCCTGGATTGGAAAGATTCCCCTGGAGAAAGGCAAGGCTACCCACTTCAGTATTCTGGCCTGGAGAATTCCCATGGACAGTCCATGGGGTTGCAACGTCCTGTGTGACTGGACTTGGAGACTGGGCTTTTAGGAAGTTATTAAGGTTAACCGAGGTCAGAAGGATGGGGGTCAAATCTAGAAGGATTGATGGCCTTAAAAGAAGAGGAAGAGGTTCCTCTCTCCTCTTTCACTCTCCACTCGTATTCAGAGAAAAGGCCACACAAGGACAGGGTGAGAAGGTGGCCACTTGCAAGCCAGGAATAAAAGCTCTCATCAGAACCTGACCTTGCTGGCTCTCCACTCTTGGACTCCCAGCCTCCAGAACGGTGAGAAAGTAAGTTTCTGTTGTTTGAGCCCCCTAATCAGTGGTGTTTTGTTAGGCAGCCCTAGCTGCCTTGTTTCCCTCCTCATTCTGAGACTGCATTTAAATTAGATGCTGTGTGATCTTCCTCGCCAGATCAGTACTTTTTTGAAAGCACAGAAAGGGTCTCTTCCTCTTAGGACCTAACATGGTAATCTGAACACAGTAGGTAATCAATAAATCTCTAATTTATAAATGAAAATAATGAGTGTTTGTTTTTAAACAAACATTACCCTTTCAGGCGGCGCTAGTGGTAAAGAACTCGGCTGCCAATTCAGGAGACATAGGGATCAAACCCGCATCTCTTGGGTAGGGAAGATCTCCTGGAGGAGGGCATGAAAACCCACTCCAGTATGCTTGCCTGGAGAATCCTGTGGACAGAGGAGCCTGGTGGGCTACAGTCCATGGGATCACAAAGAATTGGACACAACTCAAGTGACTTAGCACCCACACACCCTTCCAGCAAGCTGCTGGATTGTGAGAGCTACATGTCATTGCCAGACTTGCATTTGACTATTCAGAGACATGACTGTGTAGTATAGAAACTGCTGCTTTGTTAGGTCCATTTTTATTGATCCCCAAGTTGAGAGCCTACTTACAGAGAAGTCTCCATATGTAGCCTAAAGAATGAAAAAAGATAAAATGTCTTTTCTCTAGACCTGATCTCAGGCACCTGTCTCCCACAGGTGCACATTCATGCAAAATATCACAGCCCTTTCTTTATGAGCTCCCTGAAGCACTGAGTTCCCAATAGTAATGCTGACACCAAGTTCACTTCAGCACCATCATACCTTAATTCTGCATTTTGCTTAATACAGAACTGCATTTTAATGAATAATATCTTAATTCTCTATTTTAAAAGGGACTGTATCCAGTGTCTAAGTGGTAAATGGAAAATACTAAGTGTTACAATAACCAGTGAACACTACACAGAATGTCCAACATAGGTAAGCTTTAAATCAAGTGAGAGATGCCATCTTGAGGTCTTATAATCTTCCCAGTGAGATGGTTGATCTGAGACCAGCCAATGCTACTTCCCAATACCTTAGACAAATCTTCTATCACATGGGATCTGCACACTTGAAGTATGCAGGAATGCATGACATGTACATAGGACTCCCAGTAAAACTCATGTTTGGAAGCAAGGTCTATTCATGCAATATTTACTGATTGAGCACCTACCACATGCCAGACATTAGGCAAGGTGCTGAGGATACAACAGTGAACAAATTAGACAATGTTCTTCATCTTACGGAGTACAGTCTAGTGGAGCAAGGTATTACATTAGGGAAAGCAAGCAATGCCCTTGACACAGCAGTTCAGGATCCCCAGAAGGACCCTGGATGCTGAAACATGCAAAATGACCTTAATGATAAATGGGAAAAATTATGATTGACCTCTGACCTTAAAATTTTTTTTATCAAGACATTAAACCCACC
Source organism: Madoqua kirkii (assembly GCA_006408675.1). NCBI lineage: Eukaryota > Metazoa > Chordata > Mammalia > Artiodactyla > Bovidae > Madoqua > Madoqua kirkii. The sequence goes on from SJYC01006657.1 coordinate 28,266, forward strand.
AGAAATATCATACTCAATGGCGAAAAACTAAAAGCTTTTCCTCTAAGATCAGGCACAAGACAAGGGAGCCCACTCTTACCACTTCTATTCAACACACCCTGCTGATATTTGGGAAAGCTACACCTCAGATAAAAAGCAGGTATAAGAGACTACAACAAGCAACTATACACCAATAAAATGGACAACCTGGAAGGAATGGACAATTCTTAGAAAGGTATAATCTTCCAGGGCTATGCCAGGAAGAAACAGAAAATATGAACAGACCAATCACAAGTACTGAAATTGAAAGTGTGATTAAAAAACACCCAAAAAACAGAAGTCCAGGACCAAATAGCTTCACAAGCAAATCCTATCAAACATTTAGAGACAGTTAATACCTATCCTTCTGAATCCATTCCAAAAAATTGCAGAGGAAGGAATACTACCAAACTCATTCTATGAAGCCACCAAATGCCAAAACCAAAGACACCACAAAAAAGAAAATTACAGACTAGCATCATGATGAACATAGATGAAAATACCCTTAAAAAAAATTTACTAGCAATCTGAATCCAACAATACATTAAAAAGATCAAATACTATGATCAAGTACTATTTATCCCAAGGATTTTTCAATACTGGCAACACAATCATGGTTTGAAAATATACATGTACTCCAATGTTCACTGAAACACCGTTTGCAATAACCAAGACATGGTGAAAACAACCTAAATGTCCATCAGCAGATAAATGGATAAAGAATATGTGGTGACAGTGAAGTGAAGTCGCTCAGTCGTGTCCGACTCTCTGCAACCCCGTGGACTGTATAGCCGACCAGGCTCCTCTGTCCATGGGATTCTCCAGGCAAGAATACTGGAATGGGTTGCCAGTTCCTTCTCCAGGGGATCTTCCTGACCCAGGGATCAAACCCAGGTCTCCTGCATTGCAGGCAGATGCTTTAACCTCTGAGCCACCAGGGAAGCCCATATATAATGGAGTATTACTCAGTCATAAAAAAAGAATAAAATAATGCCATTTGCAGCAACATGGACAACCTGGAAATTATCATACTAAGTGAAGTCACACAGAGGAAGACAAATATTATATGATATGGCTTATATGCAGAATCTTAAAAAATGGTACAGAGAGCTTATTTACACAACAGCAAAAGACTCACAGAGAATGAACTTATGGTTACCGGGGAGGAAGAAGGGGGGGAGGGAGAGATCAGGAGTTTGTGATTAACATGAACACATTAGTATATTTACACACGACTCTATTTAAAATATCAACAGATAACCAACAAGGACAAGGAACTCTGCTCAGTGCTCTGTAATAATCTACACGGGGAAAGAATCTGAAAAAGAACAGGTACATGAATATGTATAACTGAATCACTTTGCTGTACACCTGAAACTAACCCAACACTGTTAATCAACTACACTCCAATAAAGAATAAAAGTTTGAAGGACTTTTAAATGGCAAAAGACATGAATAGAGACGCTCCAAAGAAGATATACAAATGGTCAATAATCACATGAAAAGATGCTCAACATCACTCATCATTAGGAAAATAAAAATCAAACCAAATGAGATAACACTAAAAAAAAAAAGAATAAGTGTTGGTAAGAATGTGGAGAAATTAGAACACTTGTGCACTGTTGATGAGAATACAAAATGTACCACAATTATGGAAAACAGTATGGCAATTCCTCAAAAAATTACAAATAGAATTATCATGCATGTGGGCTGTGCTTAGTCACTTAGTTGCATCCGACTCTTTGCAACCCCACTGACTGTAACCCACCAGGCTCCTCTATCCATGGGAATTCTCCAGACAAGAATACTGCAAGAATACTGGGTTGCCATGCCCTCCTCTAGGGGATCTTCCCAACCCAGGGATTGAACTCAGGCCTCCCACTGCAGGTGGATTCTTTACTGTCTGAGCCACCAGGGAAGCATGATCCAATAATTCCACTCTGGGTATATTCCTCCCAAATTTGAAGACAGATCTCAAAGACACACCTGTATATTTGCGTTCATAGCAGCATTATCTGCAATAGCTAAAACATGGAAGCAACCCAAATGTCCTTTGATGGAGAGATAAATGAATAAACGAAATGTGATATACATACACTATGGATATCATTCTGCCTTAAAAGAAAACAAAATTCTAACACATGTTATATCATGGATGAAACTTAAAGACATGCTAAGTGAATAAGCCAGTCACAAGCGGACAAATACTATAAGTATTTATTTACACATATTAGTACTATACATATACTGCATATATAGTACTATATGTATTTTATAGTATAGTAATGAAATATAGGATTCCACTTATATGAGGTCCTCAGAGTCATCAAATCCAAAAAGACAGGGTAGAAGGGGGACTGCCAGGGACTGAGAGGAGGAAGACATGAAGAGTTGCTGTTTACCAGATACGGAATTTCAGTTTGGAAAGATAAAGGTCTGGAGATGGATGGTGGTGACAGCTGCATAATGATGTAATTGGACTTAATGCCACTGAAGTGTACTCTAAAAACGGTTACAGTGGCAATTATTTCCCTCTGTCTGTTTCACAATTCAGAGACGTTTAAACATTCTTACTATCAGTTGTAAAGGTATAAGATAATTAAAAATAGTAAAAATTTACTTAGTAGCTTGTAATTGAAACCATTAGAAACACTGAGCATTAAGGGTTTTACCTCTCAGTAACTAACGGATCAGAGTGTTTGAACAGCACATGCTTTCTCTTTGTCTTAGAACTCAAGATGCAGAGTGAGCATTTTTGGCTGCTACGCCTTGGTGAATCGTCATACTTACCAAGTTTAGGTCAGCTCCCAACATTGTAGCCTTTGTGCTTTCAAGGTTGTGAAAGTGCTTGTGATTCCTTTAATGTGAAAGGATTCCTTTTTCTCTGCTGCACTTTTATCTTTGTTTGGTCAAATCTCTCTTTCAAATGGCCCGTTTTGTAAAATGTCACATGGGTTTATCAGTATGAGACAAGGAGGCAACAACAATGTACTCTGGGGTCTGTGGGAACTCAGAGGTGTGCAGTGATCAATGACAAGCAGACTCTGCAAGAAGTGATGTGATTGGCCACTGATCATGATATGTATTTGTTACATCTATGGGGATTTGTGGGCTAAAGAAGTAGCAGCTTGTGTATGGTTATTCACAGTTTATACACCGGTGGAACTGAAATGTGAACCGTGTTCTTGGGGGAGTGGTTATTTAACTAATAACCTCCAGGAACTGAAATGCATGCAGATTAGAACCAAGCAAAGCAAGTGCTGTGTATAATTATAAATTGAGGTAAGAAGCCCAGAGGAAAGAAACATGATTCTTTGAGAATCTTCAAGAATTTGAAAGTAGTCAGAGTGAGGGAAGAGCACAGACATGCAACATCAGGCTACAGAATGACATACTGACAAAGCGCTGATGTTTTAAATCAAGGTTAATCTAGATTCTTAAGCTTGTTGAAACTAAAATCACTGTCAACTTAAAGCTACTTTACTTTTCAATTTTTATATAAACCATCATATGAAGGGGCTTCCCTGGTGGTTCAGATGGTAAAGAATCCGCCTGCCATGCGGGAGACCCAGGTTTGATTCCTAGGTCGGGAAGATCCCCTGGAGGAGGGAATGGCAACCCACTCCAGTATCCTTGCCTGGAGAATCCCATGAACAGAGAAGCCTGGCAGGCTACAGTCCATGGGATTGGACTGAGCAACTAACACTTTCACTTCATCATATGAAATGAGGAGCTATGAACCTATTCTGCAGCATGAGCTTCCTTGGCTTTGTACAGCCCCAGCCTAGAAGGAACACAATGAAATTATTTTGAAATATAAGGAAAGAAACCAGATAAAGCAGTAAATGGTCTAGGGGCAAACCAAATAGAACCAAGGCACACTGCAGAGAAGCTGTCAGAAACTTTGGTCCTGATGCTGAGAGTAGGAGGAGGTTACTTTTAGTTTCCTGGGACTGCTACAATAAGTTATCACAAACTTGGTGGCTTAAAACAGTAGAGATTTTTCCTCTCTCTCAGTTCTGGAGGCCAGAAGTCCAGAGTTTCCCTGGGCTAAGATCAGGATGTGGGCAGGGCTGGGCTGCTCCCTCTACAGGCTCTCCAGAGAACCCATGCCTGGACTGCTCCAGCTTCCAGGGACTGCCCGCATTCCTGAGCAGTGGCTTCAATCACTGCCATCTTCACGGCTGATGTCTAAAAACCTCTCTGCTCTGTTTTCATAACAGTCTTCCCTTGCTGCATGTATAAAATCTTACTTTGCCTCCCTCTTACAAGAATATGTGTGATTACATCCTCACTCCAGGAGGATTGGCTATCCACCTAGATAATCCAGGATCATCTTCCCATCTCAAAATCTTTAACTTAATCATACATCTAAGGTAACACCAGGAGCTTCCCAGGTGGCTTCATGGTAAAGAATCCACCTGCTGACACAGGATATATGAGTTCAATCCCTGGGCTGGGAAGATCCCTGGAAAAGGAAATGGCAACCCACTCTGGTATTCCTGCCTGGGAAATCCCATGGACAGAGGAGTCTGGCGGGCTACAGTCCATGGGGTCACAGAGTTAGTTAGATATGACTTAGCAACTGAATGGCAATGGTGGCAAGATAACACACAATGGTTCCAAGGATTAAGATACAGGTATCTTTTGGAGGACCACTTTCCAGCCTACCACTGAGGTCATGAAAGTGTTCTCAGCAGAGGCAATAAGACATGAAAGATCACTGGGGGCTGGGGAGGAAGGACAGAGAGGGTAAGAGGAAGTCAGCTGGGCTCTGCAACTGCCCAAGGAGATGTGGTCTGGATAATGTGGCAGTGGAGAGAAGTGAATGGACAGGGAGGAAAAGTGGCAAATGCAAAAGATGGGAGAGGTGCCAAGAGGACATTTGAGACTTCTGGAGTCTGTAACCTTGTTTCAAGAGGGGCCACCCACTGAGCTTGGGGACACCAGAAGAGCAGAGCACAGGAGAGCCTGAGACTGCAAGGCTGCTGGGTGACGCCAAGCTGCACAGCAACAGAGTTCTTTGGGAGGAAGCAGGGAAACCAGCATACGCTCTGAGGCTGGGGCCAGATGTCCCAGTCTTTTAAACTTGGGTTAAGACTTCACTGTGTCAGGAGCCAAGTGACAGTGATAATACTTATCTGCATGGCTGCAGAGAGCACTGGGATTAAGGGTAAAATGCACCAGTCAAAGCGTGTATTAATGGTAAGCATTGATCCCCCACTTGATTACCACTCACGGCCACTCTTTGCCTGCACAGTAATGCAAGCAAAGACCAAGTCTGCTGTCTGATTACCAGACTGTGATACCTCTTACTTTATTCTGATTTCTCTCTAGCTTTGCTAATTCATATTCATTTATTGCTAAAGCCTGATGCTCATTTAGAGTTACTGATCTACTCTGAAAATAACCCTCCAGGCTAAATAAAGTCAATTTTTCCTACAGTTTTTTCTAATTGTGTCATTAATATGTACCAAATATCTCCCTAACTCATCAGCATTTAGTTCCTTCTCTATCTTAAATCATACAGACAGTCAAATCAACTATTTCCATTAGGACGGGATGGGGGTCGGTGGGGCAGTTCAGGATGGGGAACACATGTACACTCATGGCGGATTCAAGTCAATGTATGGCAAAAACCAATACAATATCGTAAAGTAAAATAAAAATTTTTTTTAAAAGAAACCAAAAAAAAAATTATCTCCATTAACAGCAGACAGCACCAGTGTTGATAACTAACTTAAACAGAGGTCATCCAAACCACACATTATCAACTAGCTAAAGTCTTTTCAATAACCCTTCAAAGCTTATTTTTTAAGTAAACAAAATTGATGTTTTCATTAATTCTTATCTTTAAATTAACATATCCTTTTATGATATGTGGCAGTAATTCACAAACTGCATGAACACTCTGAGAATTAAGTACACTCAGTTATCTATATAAGCAATTCAAACATTATCTTAATCACCTAGAAATTCTAGATATCTCTTTTTCAGTTGAAAAGCATTTCAAAGCTAAACTAAGAGACGTACTCCTCATAATAAACTTTTAGTAAACTTCTAGTGCTCAGTAAACTCAGAACTTCATAAGAAAGTTTTATCTCTCACCAAAACACTATTATTTTCCTTTAGTTTTCAGTAGACCATAAGGCAGAAAGAGCTTCCCTGGTGGCTCAGGTGGTAAAGAATCTGCCTGCAAAGAAGGGAACCTGAGTTCAATCCCTAGGTCAGAAAGATCTCCAGGATAAGGGAATGACTACCCATGCCAATATTCTTGCCTGGAGAATCCCATGGACAGAGGAGGCTGGTGGACTACAGTCCATGGGGGTCACAAAGAGTTGGACACAACTAAGCAAGTAACACTTTCACTTTCTTTTCATAGGACAGGAAAATTTCATTTGGGTTTGGTTCATTATTTGCACGCTTCTTCAACTATAAACTTAGACTTGAACAGAATAGATCCTTGATGAGGTTTTGTTTCAAGGTAAAACACAGTCTTCTATCAAGAGAAAAGCTCACAATTTCAACTTAGCCTTAACCATCCTCTCTCTTGCTGCGGTTAATGGGGTTGCAAAGAGTCAGACAGGACTGGGTGACTGAACAACAACTGTCTCTCATAAGCCCAGCTATGATCCAAGAACACCGCATAAGGGACACAAAAAAACCATTCTGTCATTTCTTGCCATTTTTACACTGATAATCTCTCCAGAACAAGAAGCCAGAGGAATTTCACCACAGCAGGTTCCAACCCTTGGCTAAACTATTTTAGACAGCTGTTTCCTCTCACCCATGGCCCTTCTCTCCTCCTTTCCCTGTGGTATCTCAAGAGGAGTAATTTCAGCTCAATCTGTAATTTTAATAATTCAAAGGAATGAGTGTCTCACCAATCATCAATACAGAAGTAACAGAAAACTTGTGAAAGCCCATGGTTGAGAGCTGAAGAAAACAGCATTCCAGCTATAAACTCATAATTGTTCTTTTCTGGGCAACTGAGTTGCTGCAAACCTTGGTGTTGGCCAGGAGATGGCCAATTTCTCCAACAATCGCAAGCTTACAATAGCCAACCCCATTTCGCCTTGGATAGTTCAAGTGTCATATGTCAGACCAGGATGCAACTGATGGGTTCAATGTGTTTCTTTATTTTAGACCCCAATAAAGTTAAGGGGGTCGTGGCATCCAGTCCCATCACTTCATGGCAAATAGATGGGGAAAAAATGGAGACAGTGACAATTTTATTTTCTTGGATTCCAAAATCACTGCCAACAGTGACCACAGCCATGAAATTGAAAGACTCTTGCTCCTTGGAAGAAAAGCTATGACAAACCCAGACAGCATATTAAAAAGCAGAGACATCATTTTGCCAACAAATGCTTGTATAGGCAAAGCTATGATTTTTCCATTAGTCATGTTTGGATGTGAGAGTTGGACCATAAAGAAGGCTGAGCACTGAAGAATTGATGCTTTTGAACTGCAGTGCTGGAGAAGACTCTTGAGAGTACCCTGGACAGCAGGAGATCAAAGAAGTCAATCCTAAAGGAAATCAACCCTGAATATTCATTGGAAGGACTGATGGTGAAGCTCCAATACTTTGGCCACCTGATGCAAAGAGTTGACCCATTGGAAAAGACCCTGGTGCTGGGAAAGACTGAAGGTGGGAGGAGAAGGGGACAATAGAGGATGAGATGGTTGAATGGCATCACTGACTCAATGGTTATGTGCGTGCTAAGTCATTTCAGTCGTGTCCAACTCTGTGTGACCCTATGACTGCCAGACTCCTCTGTCCATGGGGTTCTCCAGGCAAGAATACTGGAGTGGGTTGCCATGCCCTACTCCAGGGCAGCTTCCTGACCCAGGAATCAAACCAGGGCCTTCTGCATTGCAGGCGGATTCTTTACTGTCTGAGCCACCAGGGAAGCCCTAGAATACTGGAGTGGGTTTCCATGCCCTTCTTCCAGGGGATCTCCTCAACCCAGGGATCGAATCTGCATCTCTTATGTTTCCTGCACTGGCAGATGAGCCCTTTACTGCTAGCGCCACCTGGGAAGCCCTCAATGGACATGACTTTGAGCAAATTCCCAGAGATAATGAAGGACAGGGAAGCCTGGTATGCGGCAGCTTATGGGATCACGACTGGCAAGACACAAAGATACTCCATTCTGTTTTGCTCCAGAGATGATACCTAGAGATTTTCCATTCACTATTCCAAATAAGGGTGGGAAGGGCATAAAAGTAGCACTTGAGGCCTTAACAGTGACTGATTATCCTGGAAGCAGTCCCCCAGATGCCACGCAGTGTGGATTTCCATTTAAATCAATTGCTTCCCAAGACCCGAATTTCTGTCATTTAGTAAATTCAACTTGGATTCGGATATAAAGAGTCATGTTTCCTCCTTTTCTGTCCAGTTAGAATAGTACCAACAATTTTTTACTTATGATAGAGATGAAGTGATACAAACATTTGAAAATCTATTTATCCAGTGAGCGATTTACATCATCGTAAAACCTGAGGGAGGGTTGCTATAGTAATGAGGCAAGAGAGTGAATTCAGAAGCAAAAGGAGCGCATCTAGACGATCAGAGGCCAAAGTGGGAAGAACAGCAAATAATGCTTACTAAGCATGGGAACCCAGAAAGAGACGCATCACCCTCAGATTCACTTTGCCCTAGAAAAGCCCCACCCAGGAGTACAATGATGCAATCAAGCAGGTAAAGAACAGGTTGAGCGCACATGTACTATGGGATACAGGTAATGGCATGGCTGAGGGTGGGACCACGGAAAGTTCTGGGAGTCTGTGTTGGAGGCACCCTACCTGAAATTAAACTGTGTGTATGTGTGTGCCTGGTGGTGGTGGTGGGGTTCCTGCTAGCTGCTTTCAGAAAATCGACATGACACTTTCTGCCATATTTCCTTCCATTCTAGAGGAATCACTTTTGTGGTCCCCTTGACTCTCTAACTTTGGGGCAATTGCATCCTGACTTCTGAGGTTTTGACCCCTTTTTGTGTGGGAGTAACCTACTGAGCAAAAAGCTCGCTCACCTCTTCAATCTTGGCCTTTTGATTAGATTTTTAATACAACCATACTTCTTAGGAAGGACATGGACTAGTTTATACCCTGAGATTCACAATTAAGATGACCTGAGTGGGACACTCAGAGAGGAGGCCTTTGAAATGAAATCATCTGAGGCTGGAAAGACACGGGTCCTGCAGGCTGGCTCTGCAATGAGAAAGAAGATGGGGAGGGGCCCCAGGGGTCCACCCTCCACCTGGAAGGGGACAAAAGAATCTGTGCTGACATCCCTTGCTGGAGGTGTCTGGGCCCTAGAAGAAGCCGTGTGTGACCTGGAAAAGCCGGGGTTTAGAAGCAGCAACCAGTGGGGCCACCCCTGGAGGAGCCCTACCCTGCACTCCGCCTCGCCCCAGGCCACAGACTCACTGCGGGCACTGCCCTCTCCAGCACAAGCGCCTGGTGGTGGCCCTGCCAGCCAGGGCTTGCCTCCCCTTGCTGCTGATCCCAGCAGCCCTGGGATCCCAGCTGCAGAGACAAGCCTTGTCTTGAGCTCCACACTCGCAAGCCCAATACCTCTTAATGGAGGTGCTTGGGAAATCTGTGGGGGCTGTTTTGGGGCGACACAACAACTGCAGCAGAATGCGCCCAGGACCCCGGCCATCCTCAATGTGCCAGAGTCCTGAGTATCACACCCCATGTCCTGCACAACCTCTGAACGTGTGGAAATTCACATGCATGACACCGTTTTCCAGTGTTTAGTTCTAGAATCCACTTCCCTGGACACAGAAGCACAAGACCATTCTCTCCGTGTTAAATATACCCTTTGTCAAGATGTCTTCACAATTTTAGAAAACTATGCCTCCAACAGGAACACCGCTTGTGGCATTTGAGCTGACACCACAGCTACGCCAGCCCGCGTTTGCAAAAGTCACATGCCAGAATTTCACAGGGACGTTGAAAACTCCTTTAAATACAGTTAAAGCCAAATTATTAAAGAACCATGAAAAACCAGACTTTTGTTCATATATTTCATTATTTAATTCATTAAGGATTTTCATGAATAAGCTTCATTTTTGCCATCCACTATTAAGGATCTGTAGCACGTTGAAATATGTATCATTAGAATTGCACACAAATTATTTATTTGGGGTTTATTATTTTTCTGTCTTACTCTGACACTGCCTTTGTGGGGAGTGTTATACATCTCCTGCCCCAGCTTCCCTATAAACTTTTTTCCAACTCATCCTCTAAGCTGAGAAATCTATTACAGGCTCTGGTCTCCAGAGAACTTGGTTAGGCAAGGGATTTAAAGATGGGAGTTTGTTTTGTGAGACCCTCTGTCAGCACACATCCCATGTCCTAATACAGGGAATTAACTGACACAATCCTGACATAGGCTCATTACAAAAATGCCATGCTTCCTTATTTTCTCCATGTCAACAGCCTATGGAATGCCATAGCATATTATCTCACTTCAATTAAGGCTTTCCCTGCTTTCTCTTAATGTACACAGAGCAGTGTGGTCTGTTACTTTTGCATCACGTGCACCTAAGCTCTCATTTTTCTGCTATGGAATGGCTTCTGATTGTCTCTCAAATCCAAATTTATTCATTATACACAGGTGCAAGCACCTAATGACTATCTTCCAATGAAGGTGTGCTGAGCATTTATGTTTTGAAATACGTGTAATTTTCTACTATGAATTTCTCTTTTATTCTCCTTTATGATACTATTTGGGCATTCTGCTGACTTTTAGACAGTGTACATGTCACGGGTCATTTTTTTCTGAGGTCATTTCATCTATCAATTTCATTTTAGGATCATGGAAGGAGATTACAAAACATTTGTTACAAAAACAGGGTATTCGATTTGAGAGAGTTGCGAGCCACCTGTCTGGAAAGCTTCTCCTCCCAGCCTCCAAGTTTTTCCAGAGACCAGTTCATCTGGAAATTCAGGACAGGGACTGTGGAGTCAGGAAGCTAGACTGTCACCGTCTCACGCCAAAGAGGCAAGTGACACCAGCACGTCATGCAGCCCCCACCCAGGGCAGCCTAGAGTACTGGGGGTGGCTGATGGGAGATGTGAAAGGTGGGCCTGCCTGCCAGAGGCAACAAGGAGCAGAAGATAGCTCAGCCCAGGAGCTACCTGCCCGGGTTGGATGCAGTTGAGACTCGTGGCCACTTCAGAAGCAGAAGACTTCATCAAGGCCTCTGCTTTTCCTTTGATGGCACCTGTCAAGACCAGGACATGCTGGCTGGCAGCCCTGCTCCACACTGCCCCTCACCAAGCACTGGGCAGCCTGGATGCACCAAAGGGAAGAGGCTGAAGGGCCAGACTGGAGCCCTGCTACCTGCATATGAAACGCAGAGCCCCAGTTCATGGGTGCTCAGAGCCCCTCCACGGGGTCTGGATGTGCCCACTGCACATCAGGATGCAGGAGGGGTTTGAGGAAGCAAGGCTCCTAACAGGCGGTGCCCCTGGGCTGAATGTGCAGATAAAGGGCAATGACAAGTCTGTAACAACCTCGGAAGGGTGGCCTCAGGCACACCTGACGAGACGTCCACCCATCTCAGCCCTCGCAACCAGACAGGCAGCCATGTCAACAGTGACCTCACATCACAGAGCTGGATGAAGGGATGGAGGAGCAACCAAGGGGCCACACCACCTCCTCCTGGGAACCTGAGTTGTGTCATGAATGACAAGTCAGAACCAGTCAGATGATGCAAAATTCTCCAGCACAGCAAAGGAGGAAGGGACCGAGGAAGGGACCAAGGAAGGGGCAGGAGGCAGGCAGGGAAGCAGACTGGCCAGATCAGAGCACATCCACCCTAAGACAAGACCTGGGACCTCACCCAAGGCCAGCTGGGAGCCACAGGGCATCTGAAACTGGGGTGACACACTCCCTGTGGACAAACCTCTCTGGTGGCTTACTGGGTTGCCTGTGGGTGCCGGAGTATGCATTGCAGATTTTGGAGTGGGGAGTTTACCCCAAACTGACATGAGCCACATGCAAGCCAACTTCTCATAGTGTAAGGGTTATTACAGAAGCAGGATAGTGTGGTGCAGAGGTTAAAAACACAGGCTCTGCAGCCGGACACCCTAGGGTCAAACCCAGCTCACCCACTTACTGTGAGGCCTTGGGCAGCTCATCCAGTATCACTGGGCACCACGCACTCCGCTCCCCCAAGAGGGAGGTGACAAGAGCACCCTGCACAGGACTATGGGGAAAATAAAGTGAGGATGAACACACCGGGAATGTATGACCTAGCACAGAGATAGTACCACGTAGTATTTACCAATAATTTATGATTCTTATGTATTTATTTTGATGTATCTTAGGAAAAGCCACCTAAACCAGCAATTTCCCAGACATCCCAGCTTTGAGTAAGACTGTTGAAGTGACTATGCAGCAGATTGACAGGTATTCAGTGAGCAACGGCGCCTTGAAGCAGGCACCCGTTTCTCACCTTTGAGCCCAGCACACAGGAGACCTTCTCAAAGGGCTTTCTCTGTCATAACAGACTGACCGTTTTCCTGTAAGACAAGAGTAACTCCCTGTTGTGTATCGAGTTCTCATGTTCTGAAATTCTTGAGCAAGAAGGAAGAGATGGAGAAAGCAGCCTTAGCTAGAGGGAAAAGGGTAGAGTCAGCCAACCAGCAAGCATCTCTACACACAAGGGAGAGTCCAGTCCCGTCTTCAAATCAGACGTCAGAAGTCACTACACCATCAAAACAGCAATTAACGACAGCCGTCTAGGACGTACGTTTGTAACTATGTACGGTGACAAATGTTAACTAACTCACTGTGGCGATCGCTGCACAACACATATAAACAGCACATCATTGTGTTAACACCTGAAACGAGGGTGCTGCGTGCAACGATACCTCAAAGAACAGGCACTCAAAGTCTCCTGTCCAGAAACCGGGATGCACTTCCCCAAATCATAAGGCTTTAAATAAGGATTAGAACCCCAGATCCACCCCCAAAAGAACTATTCAATCCCAGATTAGACCTATGTTACCAGCCGGACAGCATACTGTGAACTTGTGAGACAAAGGAAGCAATGGAAAAAGTCTAAGACAGAGAGGAGTTCCTCCCCGGGCACCCCAACCTCTTTCACGGGGCAGAACTGGCACTAAGCAAGGTTTTGAAATAACAGCCATCTACTCTCTGGGCTTCCCTTATCTTCTCTCTTCTCCGAGAGTCCTTCTCAGCCAATTCCCTCTGCTGTCACTGGTAAGCAGGAGGGCAACCCTTGCAGAGGAGTTGTTATTGTTCAGTCACTCAGTCGTGTCCAACTCTTTGTGACCCCATGGACTGCAGCACATCAGGCTTCCCTGTCCTTCACTCTCTCCTGGAGCTTCCTCAAACTCATGTCCACTGAGTTGGTAATGCCATCTCTGTTGTCCCCTTTTCCTCTGGCCCTCAATCTTGTGGCCTTAAATAATCTTTTCCAACGAGCTGGCTCTCTGCATCAGGTGGCCAAAGTATTGGAGCTTCAGCATCAGTCCTTCCAATGATTATTCAGGGTTGATTTCCTTTAGGTCTGACTGGTTTGATCTCCAGAGGAGACTGGGGTGTAAAAAGTGGGATGTAAAAGCGTCTGTGCAGGGACTTCCTGGTGGTCCAGTGGTAAAGACTCTGTGCTCCCACACAGGAAGCCCAGGTTCAATCCCGGGTCAGAGAACTTGATCCCACATGCCACAACTAAGACCCAGCACAGCCTAATAAATAAATGTTTTCGCTTTTTTTTTTTTTAAAGAGTCTGTGCAAAAGGTCTAACCCCTGAAGCACAATGATGTGTTTGGGGGGTCCACAGGGGGTTTTGTATAACTAGAGGAAGAAAAAGCCTCATGCCACCCCCACCCCCGCTGTAGAGCTAGTCACTTTTTCCTAATAATTTCCTGTAAACTTGCCCGTTATTCTACAGGCAACTGCATTTTTAAAAAACATCCCAATTAAGCCAAGTGAATATTTAATTAGAATCTTTTCAGACAATGCAATAGTTGGGAGGAGAAAAAAAATCCCCTAGGCTTTGCATATACACACCGCTGAGCTGAGGAGGGTAGAAAAGGGCAGCGACTGAGCCTGCTCCCTCCCGCCAGTTGCCCACACCATTTCTGCTTCCTGTCGCTTCTCCTTTCTTGCAACTCTGCACCTAAGGACTCTCTGGAGCCTCTGGCAGCCAGGCACAGGCACCTAGCTCTGGGAGCAGCTGGATCATGTGGAGCCCACAGGCGACCTGCAGGCTCCCTTTGGAGTCCAGAGCATTCAACACACCGCTGGGCACACGAAAGGCTCGGACATATATGGGTTCCGGTCTCTTATAGCAGCCTTTCAAGTTTTTCCAGGAAGAACAATGGTTTGTACCAGACTTCAAACTTTCTGTAAGGGTCCAGAAAGTAACTACCTTAACCTTTGTGGGCTATAGGCTCCGTATAGCTATTCATTTCTTCATGGAGAAGATACTCTGTTGTTGTTCACATAATTCTTTGTTGTTGCTTAATCCTCGGTCCTGTCCCATTCTTTGCAACTAACTTCAAACTTTCTGTAAGGGTCCAGAAAGTAACTACCTTAACCTTTGTGGGCTATAGGCTCCGTATAGCTATTCATTTCTTCATGGAGAAGATACTCTGTTGTTGTTCACATAATTCTTTGTTGTTGCTTAATCACTCGGTCCTGTCCCATTCTTTGCAACTCTGTGGACTGTAGCCCGCCAGGCTCCTCTGTCCATGGGATTTCCCAGGCAAGAATACTGGAGTGGGTTGCCATTTCCTCCTCCAGGGGTTCTTTCCCGACCTGGGATCAAACCCATGTCCCCTGTAGCTCCTGCACTGGTACGCAGATCCTTTCCACTGAACCACCAAAGATGATACTGAGTTGGCCAAGTTTGTTTGGGAAGTGAGTCTAGCTGTATCCTAACAACTTTATTTACTGGGCTTCCCTGATGGCTCAGTGGTAAAGAACCCACCTGCCAATGCAAGAGACACAGGTTCAGTCCCTGATCCAGAAAGATCCCCCAGGCATATGGAGCAACTCAGCCCGTGCACCACAGCTACTGAGCCTGTGCTCTAGCGCCTGGGAGCTGCAGCTGCTGAGCGCACGTGCCACAGTTACTGAAACCTGCGTATCCTAGAGCCCGTGCCCGACACAGGAGACGTCACCACAATGAAAACCCTGTAGACCTGCAGCTAGAGAGTAGCCCACATTCACAACTGGGAGGAAGCCCATGCACCAGCACAGACCCAGCACAGCCAAAAATAAATTAAGAAAAAAAAAACCACCTTTATTTACAAAACCAGTCAACCACATTCGGCCCACGGGGGGTCTAGTCTGAAATCTCGAATTATACTGAGCCATCTCTACAGTGAGACTGGCTCTATAATCAGCCTGCTCACAAACAAGGCCCCATGCAATACGGTTTGATTGCATATACCATAAACTGTGTTAAAACAATTTAGGACCTATACATTCATTTTAAACATGAGTTTTCATTGCTTTTTGTTTTTAATACATTTTTGCCATTTTTATACTTTAAGACAGAAAAGAAACATATCACAATTCGTAATACCGACTATGCACTAATTCTCTATCAAGCCCTTATTTATGCATATTTATCATCAGTGATCATTCACTCTATTATATGCTTTCTGTTTGACCCGTTAATGACCAAACAGGGCTTCTGAATAATATCTACAGCCAGAAAGTGGCAGTCGTGTTGGCAGGGTAAACGGTGCAGATGTCTTAGGGTCAGAAAGAATGCCGGGAATTAAGGCAGGAGATGGAGGTGGTGGCCTCACGGGCAGAGAGACAGTAAATGCCAGGCCTGTGAAATAAGAACCACAAAGCTCTTCGGCTCAGGAGCTCCAAACGTCCCCTGTCCTCCTCGGAGTTCAGTTTCACCTCTCCTTCTAGTCTGCCGACTACAAATGTAACATCTCAAGCCCCAGAGAGAAAGAGATGGTGACATCAGGACCCTGAGGCTCCAGCAGCCCGGTGTTAATTACAGATGTGAGGGCCACACTGTGGTGGGTGAGGGCCATGGAGCGCATGAGTTAACTGAACACCCTGAAAGGCAACACTGACTCACAGGAAATGTGGACCAAGCAGCAGATCTGAGAAGAAAACAAGTGTGGAAAACCCATCCGACGTGACAACCTAATAACACTGATCAGCTGCCAGGTCTCACTCCCCTTCCCAGATGCCAACTCACATTTCTCTCCTCGAGTTCCACGTCCACCCACCTCCGCTCGCGTTCTCCTCCTCCCCCACCCCTCCTCTTTCAACTTGCCCACTTCTATCCCATCATGGCTCTCGGCCTCAGTTCCCTTGTAAGATTTTCCTTCAAGCTGGGTTACACGTTGCTCCTCTCTAGTCCTACAGGCCACAACAGCCAGGGCTACATTTCCAGATTCCCTCCACCAGCCAAGCTTACCTGCCACTCAACACCTAAAAATCTAGAGGCTGCCTCATGCACATAGCCACAGCCTCTTGTCATAAGTCTGAGTTCCTAAAGGTCTGAGTGTGTATCACGCACATGAACATCAGTTAAATGTGTGTGTGCAGGAAGGGGAGTGAGCACTGCTGGATTACAGCACTGAGTCCCCAGATCAACACAAAGAATGTGACTTCGGAGAATCAGGATCACACACTTACAAAGGTATATATTCTTGGGCTTAAATCAGCACCAGTCTGTCTCAGCCTCTGCAAAAACATCTCCAAGCACATGATGGGGGCTCAGCATCAACAAGTGGGCAGCTTGTTATATTATTACTACAGTTACAACAGAAGTGACAGCTCCATGTTGAAATTCCAGCTGTGGAGTCTTACGTCTCAAAAGAAAGCCTCTATTGTGCACGTGCGTGGATGCCAAGTCCAGCTCTTTGCTACTGACTGTAGCCCACCAGGCTCCTCTGTCCATGGGATTCTCCAGGCAAGAATACTGGAGTGGGCTGCCATGCCCTCCTCCAGGGGATCTTCCCAACCCAGGGATGGAACCCGTGTTTCCTGTGTCTCTGGCAGGCAGGTTCTTTACCACTGAGCCACCTGGGAAGCCCACATTCCTATCTGTATAATATCTAAATTATACAACCCCAGCTTTCCCTATCTCAGAATGACCTTCATGATAATGTTTCTATGAAGTAATCACTTCTCATTAGGCAGCTGCTGGTGACACTATCATCCTAGTAATGTGGCAAGAGAAGTGACCTCTTGCCTTAATTTTCTTAGTGTTACTATTACACTAGACACAAATGTTTCTACTGTTAAACCGTAACGATAAAATTCTAGAATGTTTACTGGAAAGGGAAGAGTGGAGACAGAAGAATCCTAAGGAATGAGATAATCAAGTTGTTCTCTCTCCAGCAAACAAAGTGAGTTTGAGGTGTTCCTCAAAGAGTATGAAATCACCGCTGGGTTTTCCAGCACCCCATTCAACCCTGGAAAGGGAAGAGAAATGTCCCAACGCATAGTAGGACCTAAGTCTTTGAAATGCATTATGTGAGGGCTTCCCTGGTGGCTCAGCGGTAATAAAGAATCCTAGTACAATGCAGGTGACACGGGTTCGATCCCTGGGTTGGGAAGATCCTTTGGAGAAGGAAATGGCATACCACTCCAGTTTTCTTACTGAGGCAGTCTCACGGGCAAAGGAGCCCACCGGCTATAGCCCATGGGGTAGCAAAGAGTCAGACGCGACTGTGCAGGCACACAGTCCAGGCCAACTTTAAAGAGAAAGGCTACCTGCATTTGGGATGTTTTGTCTTCTACTCAAACCATGCCATCAAGTAGAAAGTACCATAATAGTGGAGAAGGCATCAAGTTCAAAAGTTAGTCAGTGTCTGATGGCTTATATGGTGCCAGCTACCGTGGATTCTAATACTAACCACCCATTCCCATTTTACAGGCAAGTAAGCCAACTGAGAAACCAAAGTCAGCAGCTACAAAAGTAGCGAAACTAGGGCAGCGGCTGCCGGGAAGCTGATAGGATGACGCTACTACTATCCAGCCCTAAAAGAGTTAGTTGCTGGCAAACAAGGTCACAGAGCAAATTACAAAATATAATCAATCAGATGGGACAGTAAGAATGGTTTAACAAAAAGAGCCCTGGATTGAGAACCACAGTGCCTATGTCCCAGCCCATGCTAAACACTGAGAAGCTGAGAGCCTCATAACTAAAAACACTGAGGATGAAATACACCTCACTCCTTTGTCATCACTAGAATAGCTCGAATATAAGGAACTGTGCTTGGCAGAGAAGAGATACCACAACATCGTGTTCCTTTATCCTTGGTCCCTATTTCAAAACACAAGAGACAGTCACAGCTCCTAGCTATGCAGTGGAAATCCTGCCTGGACACCTCCTCCCCTCACCTCCAACACTCGCAGAGAATCACCTTCCCTAGCACTCATAACTCACCCTCTAGTAATAGTGCATAGGGGCTTCCCAGGTGGCTCGGCAGTAAAGAATCCACCTGCTAATGCAGGAAATGTAGGAGACAGCAGTTCCGTCCCTGCCCTGGGAGGAAAAGATGCCCTGGAGGAGGAGATGGCAACCCACCTCACTATCCCTGCCTGGGAAACCCAAGGACAGAGAAGCCTGGCAGGCTACAGTCCATAGGGCCGCAGTCAGACATGACTGAACACAGCAGAGCACAGAGTTGTCTAAATGAGGCAAAGCGAGTTATTTCACGCTTTCAGCATCTGGGAACCCTGAGACAGGAATTTAAGTACATTAAAGCAATTGGAAGGGGCAGAGAGATCATTAAGTAACAGAACATTTCAAAGCAAGAAAGGAATATCATATCTTGATCAACAACCAAAGAAAACAAACTTGACTCTGTAAGACTTTCTCCATCCCCTCTCATACAACATAAATTAGAATGTCTTTTGGGAAAAGTCAAAGCACAGTAAATAAAATTTTTCATTAAATACATTCTCAGATGGCTCGGAAAAAAACAAAACCTGCATGAGAGACAAGTAAGTCTTTTAAATCTATCCTCTGGAAATCCCTGATGAAACTCTGTCTTGAAATCAGATTTGTATGCTTTAAAAATAAAATGTTCTGAATAGAGCTAAGAAGTTTCCATTTGCGGTTTTTTCTTCAAAACTGATTTAAAAGTAAAATATTTTAGTGAAAAAGTTTTTACTTGTGAAAAACTCGCTTTGCCATTAAGCTTGTGGACGCGCCCAACGGTAGAAACTACCATTCTTTTGTTCTGAAAACTTCAGGCGCCCGCATCCCACGGGCTGAGCTCCCCTCTCATTTGCTTACAGGCAGCCGCGCTCAATCACAGCTGCACAGGAGTTCCTTAAAACCTACTAAACACCGGCCCTAAGACCGGCAGCAACTGGCCCTTAAAACAGACAAGGAAGCTGCCAATTAACATCCTTGAGTCCTGACACTAAAGGGGCAAATCACAAACTCGCTTCCTAAACCAGAAAGCAGGTTCTTCGGCTCCGCAAAGAAATTGAAGGCTCCTCCCACACACAAGAAAGCTACGAGGTTTTAGTTCTTTCGCTTCAATTCTTTAAAAAGACGAATCAAACAATTAACTGAACACACGTGTGCTTCCTCTCACTCCCACGTATGTTTAAAATCCCTCCATTTTCTTCTACCTCTGAGTTAAGAGAAATCCATCATAAATACATACGCTTGCTTGAAAAGCATTAGCAACTCATTCTGGGGGTTGAGTTTGAGATAAAAGGCAGACAGAGGTGAATGAGCAGAGTTCGGCTGGATTTTTTTAATTCCTGCATGGCCAGGCAGTTATGCATATCTGTTTTCAAACAATGAAAGCGTCTGGAATGCACAACTATGCACAGTAACGCGAGGAGCACGGAGCAGGCACGCCGCAGCTGGTGTGGTCCGTGTCACAAAGGCAGCGCGGGCGGCGCGCCTCGCCGGAGTCACGGCCCTGCAAGTCCGGGGTTCGCTGCCGCTCAAATCGCGCCCGGTCCAGATCTCAAAGCCCACGGGCTCCGGACCCGGCGGCGGGGGACGCGACCCGCGACAGAGAGGCGGACGGACACCGGGCGCTCCTCTAGCAGGACGCGGCCGGGAGAAAGCAGGGGAGACTGCGGGTCCCGCGGAGAGAAAGGACCGCGGAGCCTGGGTAGGGGCGGAAGGGAAACGGGGCCAAGGCGCCGAGGCCGAGGGATGCGAATCGGGGAAGCGAGGACCCCCGAAGGAGTAGTGATCGCCGGGAAGGTGCGGGGGAGCGGGGCGCGCCGGTCACCTGTATTGTTTGAAGAGCTGGTCCGACTCCCGAAAGCCGTTGTTGAGCAGCATGTTGATGCCGGCAAGGGCCAGCTCCGCGTCCTGCAGGGGCGCCGCCGCCGCGTCTCCGTCGTCCAGCCGCCGCGGCCGCTGCTGCTCCGAGCCGGCCATGGGCGCGCGAGGCTCTGCTCCGGCCGGGGCGAGGTGGGGTGGCAGCCGCTGCGGCCCCCGCGCGCGCCCGGAGCCCGGCTCTACCTGCGCGGGGCGCGGGCGCGGTGGGCGGGCGCGGGAGGAGGAGCCGGGGCCGGGCTGCAGCGCGCGCGGCGGGGACGTGGGCGCCCAGGCCGCCGCCTCCCGCCGCCGCCGCCGCGGGGATTACTCAGCAGCCGCCCGCCCGCCCGCTCCCCCTCCGAGGAGCCCGGCCCGCGCGGCCACCGAAGCGGTGAATCCGTTTCCGGGTGTCTCTATCCGGGCGGAGCGGGGGCCGGGCCCCTGCTGCCCTCGCTTCCTGCAGCCCCCGCGAGCCACCCGGGCCCCGGCCCTCACACCGCGCCCCTCGCCGGCAGCCCGAAGCCAAAGCGTCGAGCCTGCTCGGACACGCTCGAGACTCCGAGGCCTGGCCCTTGACCTCCTCCTCCTCCTCCTCCTCCTCCTCCAAAGGGACCGGACCCAGGAGTCGCCGGGAAGCTGGAGAGGGCGAGCGGTTTCGGAGAGCGAACTGGGAACTCCGCCCGGGCCGCGGCGAGAGCGCGCAATGCTTTTACCCCGGGTGCCCGAAACCCCACGCAGGCGGCGCGCGCGCCACCCAACTTTATCCTCACCCCGGGACCGCCCACTAGCCGCGGAAGCCAATCCTCGAGGAGGTGGGCGGCGGGGGCGGCGCCCCGGGCACCTGCCCGAAGGCTGCCCCGACCTCAGAGTTGAAGAACTAGAGGGGCCTGGGTCTGACCACCCACCTGCTCCGGACCGTGGGCCAAGGAAACAAATAGGGGTTCAGCTAGCACACACCTAAATATTTAAGTTATAAATTCAGCTGTTCAATTGCGTTCTACTCTAACAATTACACTTTCATATCAATACAACAGAAAAATGACTATAAAGCTGCAGTTTCTGTAGGACCGAAAAACCAGTAAAACGCCGATGACTGAATTTAGCCATTACTTACTAAATTTTGATGATGGGCTGGTGGTGTGTGTTAGGGGGTTAATATTAGGGAGACAATCCATAAATCAGTTTTTGTGAATTTCCATAAATTAACTCTTCCCGGTTTTATTTTAGCAAAATCAATTACATATGGTGTTACAATCAAGATTATGATCTTAATGTATAATTAAACCACCTTTCTTAAATCGTCGTGATTCTTTAAGTGTAGTTTATCAAATTCAGCTTGGAGAAACTTTGACCAAGCTTTAACCACTGTAATTGTTTGTAAAACTTAAAACGCTGTTCAGGTTTCGAGATAACCCATGAATTCTAAGTATGATGTCCAGCATTATAATGGAATCAACAAGACAACTGATCACAAAAAGTTTTCCAAAATAATATAATTTCATACTGTATGTGGCTATCACTTATTTTATAGTCTGTGCCATCCCGTACAGTACAGTATCCCCAACATTCATCTCAAATTTCAAAGTAATGTGAATTGTTGTCACTTCTCAGCTGCTGTAACTGTTACAACAACGGGCTAATTCTTGAGTACCTCTGGGGCCACAAATTAGAACAGTGAAAAGCAGCAAGAAACTGAATTATCCCCACCCTTGAGAAACAATACTTTGTAACGGAGGACATCATTGCCTTCAATGTGCTCTGAAAAAGATTTGACAAATGGACCATCTATTTTTTTAACCCAAGCACACACGGATTTAAAATAGTGTTACTTTCAAGCATCAGCAGGTTATAGGTTCCACTGATCCAGCACTCAGTGCCAGAACTCCAGTGACAGAGGTGCCTGTGTGTTGATAAATGTGTGTATGTGTGTTTGTATGTGTGTGTTTTGATGAGCAGGGTCCCCTAACTCAGATCTCAGGTACAGTAGTGGCCACGTGGCTTACACAGGCCTCTGTCCCAGAAGGAACGCCCCTGGAACACACTGCCAGCGCTCATGAGAGCTGACAACATGCCCAGTGTTTACAAGCTGCCTGAACTTTGGATCTGTGGAAGCATCCACCTCCAAACCTCTGAAAAAATCTAGTCAACAAGGGAGGGAAGGACTTATCTCCTGGTCCAGGGGTTAAGAGTCTGCCTGCCAATGCAGAGGATACAAGTACGATCCCTGGTCAGGGAACTGAGATCCCACGTGCAGCGGGACAACTAAGCCTTCGTGCCGCAGCTAGGAACTGATGCAGCCAAATAAATAAATATTTTAAAACAACAACAACAAGGGAGCGAAACCAGGAGAGCAACACCAATCTTAGTAGATTGCCTGTACTTCTTCAACTGGAGAAGGCAGCTACACACAGGTCTCTAGTCTCTGTTACTTCCAGAAGGGATGGCAGTGGGGAGTGAAGATGCTGATGGCACCCTGGGAGTTGTCAACAAGTTGTTCCAAGGACCCTGCAGCTGAGGGTGGGAGGTGGGGTGAACAAAATCAAAGCAATGTTTGTGGGGCTAGTTCCATCTCAAGCACAAAGCACAAGTGGTTATGCAGGCTTTGTGAAACTGAACTGCTGAAAGGGACCAAGATCCAGTGCAAGATCCAGTGCAACTTCCCAGCACCTCATAGTAGGCAAGGGAGGGGCCATTATGGACAGAGGGAAACTCTCCCATGTAATATACCCCAGATGTGTGCTGAGTGGGATTTAACCAGGTACCAAAAACAATTAGATCAGCAGCAGCAGCATGAACAGACATTTTCAAATATTTGCTCTGTGATGAGGGACACAAAGAGCATTCAAAGTGGGCTCCATGATCCTGAAGGCAGACAACACATGGACCTGTAGTTACACTGTTTGCAGCTGTTTGGCACTGCCACCTGCTCAGGGTTCACCTAGCAGGTGGGGAATTAAGGCTGGTTGTGCTTCTTCACTGGCTAATAATGGCAGCTAATGACAGATATTTAAGGGGTTTATTGTGTATATTACCTGCAAAAGGAAAAAAAAATCTAGATTACTAATATGTTAGAGCATGAGGCAATTGGAACTGAAATTCTCAGCACCTCCTGCAGAACCAATAAGTCTTCGGTGCACCACCTCCAGCCCAATAAAATTTATCCAAGTGTTTCCTTTGGAAAGAGAGAGAGAAGGTGATGGAAGGTGCAGGGGAAGAAGAGAAAAGCTCTCAAGGGGAGGAAAGAACCCATTTCCTTTCCATAGACCTCTTGTGGGTATTGTCAGTATTTTGTGGTTCCTCATTAGATTTCATATGAAAATGAAACTCCAAGTTCAAACAATCAGTGAGAAGTTTTAGATATCTGTATTATCCTTTACCCAGTAGATTTGGTTTTTAATAAGATGTCTTGGTTGCAAGTAACAGAAAAACCTAGCCCACATGCCTCTTGACATCCGATAAGAAGGCATTGCTTCAACTCTTAACAACAAAAATCCTTGAATTCAGCCACATTAGCTTTGATTGGCCTGACTGTGTTCAGGTGCTTATTCTTAATCAAACAGTGTGAGGGGGGAAAGCAGTGGGGGGGGGGGCGCGGGTGGC
>SJYC01006658.1:0-34712 GCA_006408675.1 Madoqua kirkii
GGCAGGTGGCTTATTATGATTGAATTAAGTCCATCAGAGTCTTCTCCCAGATCTGGAAGGTGGCACCAATTCAACCCAAACTCCTTGGTTGGGAAATTCCATATCTATTAGGAGAAGGCAATGGCACCCCACTCAAGTACTCTTGCCTGGAAAATTCCATGGATGGAGGAGCCTGGAAGGCTGCAGTCCATGGGGTCGCTGAGGGTCAGACACGACTGAGCGACTTCACTTTCACTTTTCACTTTCATGCATTGGAGAAGGGAATGGCAACCCACTTCAGTGTTCTTGCCTGGAGAATCCTAGGGACAGGAGAGCCTGGTGGGCTGCCGTCTCTGGGGTTGCACAGAGTCAGACATGACTGAAGCGACTTAGCAGTAGGAAAAGGGAGGTAGAAACTTGATATGAGAAAGAGAACCAACAAACTCCCCCTAACCTTGTTTTCTTAAACATGTTTTGGATTTTGGAATCATATTTTAAATGCCTTTAGACACTACACTACTCTAAGAAAATCTTGCTTGTGCTTCAGTATATTAAAATACTTAGTGGGAAGCTGCTGTATAACACAGGGAGCCCAGCCTGGCACTCTGCGATGACTTAGAGGGATGGGATGGGAAGTGGAGGGAGGCTCAAGTGGGAGACGATATATATATATAATTATGATTGAGTTGAGTGATACGGCAGAAACCAACACAACATTGTAAAGCAATTTGCCTCCAATTACTGTATAGTCAATATCTTATAATACCTATAATTGAAAATAATATATGTATAACCGAATCACCTTGCCGTGCACTGGAAACATAAGTCAACAAAATATATATATTAAGAAAAAATGTTCCTCCAATTAAAAAAAAATTCTTTAGTAATGCTAATAACCATGCTTTAATGCATCTCTGTAAATCTGCACTACCAGTTGAAATAAACACAGGTCTCCAGAATGCCTGGGACTCTAAAAAGGAGGAGAGCAGAGAAATTAATATCACACTATATTTTCATATTATGCTAGCTTTGCTATCCAACCCAGTCCTTGAACTCTCCTGAAGATTTAGTAGGCTAGCTCTGTGAGGGTAGATTTAGTTAACTGCTTTTTAATTAGAAGGCAAGTCAGGTCAAGCAAGGGTTGGTATGTCAGACTCTGTGGACGGGGCCTTTCTTTTCTGGTCACTAGCTGGCCTCTAAGGAGGGTAGCACCCATGGGGGTCCACCTAGCTGTTTCTCCAGCAGGAGAAATGTGTCCAACAGGACAGTCATCCTTCCCTGGAAACCAGAGTTGTGACCACAGAGCAGGAAACCATCCCCTTCTGATCGGAAACCTCATCTGTCTTTCCCCCAGACCAATACCCAAAGGACCCCAGTGTGTTTAAACAGGTGTTGACTAGAGTTTAGACCACTGTCCTCCCCAGGGTGGCTCCAGCAGTGAGGCCTCCTGCCCAAGTCCCTGATTGGGATGCGTCTTTCAGTCGACATTTGGGTCCTCTCCCTGCCTCCAGAGACCCTCCCTCTTCATCTCCCCATCTTCCTGTCGCTCCCTCCTCCCTGCTCTGGTTCTTTTTGCCTCTCTGCCTTCATCCCTTCCTCTAACCTCTCTCCTTCCCTTGCACTGGTTCTTGCTGTTCCCTGATCTACCTACCGTCCCTCCTCCTCTTCAGAGAAATCATCAGGCCTCCTTCTCCCCTGGTCCCCTCTCTTGACTTGTGCATTTTGCACCCTCTGGGGAATGCCCATGGCTTCTCTTCTCTGTTCCCTGACTGTTGCTCTGGAGAGGGACAGCGTATCTCTGGTTTCAAGGTCTGGGTCTGCTGACTTCTGGGGTGCAGTGGGGGGCATGTGTTGGAGGAGGCAGAGGAGCCTGGTCCCCATGGATGAGGGAGGGGAGAGGTGCCAAAAGTTACTCAATGCCCTGGTGGGTTTTCTCCTGGAGTATCCAAAACCAAGCACAACTTCCACTGTGATTAATTTCTATCCGGAAGCCCCATTTTCACTAAGGAAATTATTTGCCTTCTCTTCATGTAATGTTATCCATGCCTGGCTAATGATCCTGGTCTTATTATACTAAGATATTAAGCTGCTCCTACACTAACTTCCAACACAGGGCTTCCCTGGTGGCAGGGAATATGACAATGCAGAAGATGCGTGTTCGATCCCTGGGTCAGGAAGATCCTCTGGAGAAGGAAATGGCTACGCACTTCAGTATTCTTGCTTGGGAGAATCCCATGGACAGAAGAGTCTGGAAAGCTGCAGCCCGTGGGGTCGGAAAGAGTTGGACACGACTGAGGGACTTAACAACGTGGACAACACGTGGCACCATCGGCACCCTCGAACCTCTAGGCTTCTCCCCTGGCTATAGATGGAGGGAGGGGCACTGTTCTGTGAATCTGTGTCAGTGGAAGCAGCAGCGATTCTTGGTATACTTGTTCCTAATCATGAAATGAAGTCAGATTCCCTCAGACAGTCTAGAGTAGGGTCTAAGTGCTCAGCCCCTGTTTGTCAAGTGTATGGTGAGTTGGAAGTTGCAGGGAGATGGAGACTGGGCCAGGCATTTAAATCATAGACTAGGGTTTGGGCTCTGCAAGGCCTTACCTTTGTGACTTGGGGCAATTTTACTTCACCTCTTTAGCTTCAATCCCCCCATTAATGATATGAAGACAATCAGTACCTTGAAGGCCAAGTAGCTGAAAGGGTAGGCACACGAATGAGCTACAGCAGCAAGATACTGTCTAAATCTATAGTTTTCTAATATTAATGAAGGTGTGTGGCTCTTTCTTGTCTTATATTGTCAACAGAGTTATCTTTTCCCAACAGCATTATCTTGAAATATCCAGCTACAAGAAAATCTGTGCAATTAAGTAACCAAATGTATCATATGGAAATGATTGCCAAGTAGCTGAAAGGGTAGGCACACGAATGAGCTACAGCAGCAAGATACTGTCTAAATCTATAGTTTTCTAATATTAATGAAGGTGTGTGGCTCTTTCTTGTCTTATATTGTCAACAGAGTTATCTTTTCCCAACAGCATTATCTTGAAATATCCAGCTACAAGAAAATCTGTGCAATTAAGTAACCAAATGTATCATATGGAAATGATTAATTTAAACCACTTCTAATATAAACAGTGTAAGTTTGCTATTTTAATGCAGCCTAAGGAAGAAGGCAATGGCAGCCCACTCCAGTACTCTTGCCTGGAAAATCCCATGGACAGAGGAGCCAGGTAGGCTGCAGTCCATGGGGTTGCAAAGAGTCAGACACGACTGAGCGACTTCACTTTCACTTTTCACTTTCGTGTATTGGAGAAGGAAATGGCAACCCACTCCAGTGTTCTTGCCTGGAGAATGCCAGGGACGGGGGAGCCTGGTGGGCTGCCGTCTATGGGGTCACACAGAGTCGGACACAACTGAAGTGACTTAGCAGCAGCAGCAGCAAGGAAGAAGTGCCAATTTTATTCAAGAAGTATAAAAAATATTATGTAAAAATATCTAGGTTTTGGAGTTCTTCATTTGGATCTGAATTGTCTCTGCTTTAATAACTCATTAATATGTTTTTGACACTGCCTGAAGGATTGGACAGAGAAATCAAGAATATTTAGTATGAATGTTTTTTAAAAATGCATCTTCTATGTCCTATGTGTGTAACATGTTTGGCAGTCAGTTATGGTTGCTTTATCTTTGCAAGAGACACACTGCTAACGTAAACTCATGCCTTATTCATTTAATCACTTGTGTTTTGTTCTGGGGTTAAGTTAGCAATCTGGGTGTCCTTATCCAAAACTCAGCACCACTGAATTCCCCATAGTACCTTAAGGAACTAGTTGAAAAAGTTTTCTAGAAATGTGGGTAATCCCACACTGGTGTTGCTTGTGCAAATGAATGGACACCACTGAGCAGAGTGCCCTGATATTCTTGTGTTTCACAGGGCACTCAGTGAGTGTTCTCACTGTGTCAGAATAGCAGTAAGCACTGCCAATATCTAGACAGATATTATGAGGCTTCTCAACACTGCGGATGAAACATGTAGTCAAATACGTATCCATAGCCCTCAGTACAAAGCTTGTCAGAATCTTTTTAATTCCTGGATTTACTCCTGAAATGGTTATAACAGATATTTAACTTTTGAACTGATATTCACTGATTTTCTATTAATTTGTTGATTCTTTACCCTTTCAGAGTTAGCATATGAACCGCACCAGAACACTTCTATCATTAACTTATAACCAGTCCTTGATTTTTGAGCCCCCAAATAGTATCACCCAGTTTAAGTTCCCCCATTAGTTATCAAATGGGGTTAATCACTATTTTTTGTTACTTTCACATCTATCTTCAAAAGAAAATCCACCGCAATGAAGGTAGTTTTAAGAACATGAATAAAATTTTGAAGACAATTCCAGAAAAGGAATTAGAAAGATGAAAAATATCTTTTCAAAAAGCTTTGTATGTAAAGGAGAAAAAAATCCACTACCATGTATAACATTGGATATTTGTTTTAAAATATTCTATTAAACAGTCTGCTTCCTTATGAAGAGTACACACAAACACACTAAAAAATTATTTTGAAAATCTTCTATAATTAGATAAGCTCCTCTGTCCATGGGATTATTCAGGCAAGAAGACTGGAGTGGGTAGTCATTCCCTTTTCCAAGATGGCTGCACAATTCTGCAAATATACTCAAAACCATTGAAATGTACACTGTACATGGTGAATCAATCTTACAGTATATAACTCATACATCAATAAAGCTGTACTTCATATAAAAGTTAAATCATTGTAAATGAGTGAAGAACGATAGAAGAAAGGAATTTATGGTTTTTATTTTTTTATTTCACGTATCTGATGCAGAAAAAAGTTTATTGCTAAAAAAATTTCATCTTGAAGAGTATCCATAAATCAGCATTAGTTATTGGCTGCCGCTGCAACACACTCAGTGCTACATTAAGACTTTACACATTCTGTTCCACTTAATTCTCAAAGGAACCCTGTGAGGTGGGCTTTATCCCAGTTTACAGATATACAAACAAGCTGGATAATTTTCACAAGGCCACACAGCCAGTAAGGGTTCAAGTGAGGTCTAAACATAGGTCTTATTGGACAGAGTGGGTAAGTCTTAGTTGTTACAGTAAAACCTAGTACCTCCTGGAGGCCTGAGGGGATGTACATACATATACTTACACCTGACTCAGGGGGTGTACGTGTACACACACATGCACACACACATCACTCTGAGTTTCACATGGCCATCTCATCACCTCTTCCTCAATGTAATATGCTCTGCTTAGTCGCTCAGTCATGTGCAACTCTTTGTGACGCTATGGACTGTAGCCCACCAGGCTCCTCTGTCCATGGGGATGCTCCAGGCAAGAATACTGGAGTAGGTTGCCATGCCCTCCTCCGGGGGATCTTCCTGGCCCATGGATCAAACCCAGGCCTCCTGCATTGCAGGTGGATTCTTGACCGCCTGAGCCGCCAGAGAAGCTCAAAGTAATACACATTTATGTAATTTGAATACAGGAAAATATATGATCTCATATGTAATCTGAGTCAGTAATACTAGGGTGGAGCCCAAGTGTCTGCAGTTCTACTGAGAACCCCAGGTGAGTCTAATGCCAGAGACCAGCCCTCTGAAAAACAGCTGTCTGAGTGACAGTTCTGAAAGTAGAGCAGCTACTGCTCATCTTTGTACATTTCTTACCCATAGGATATGTTTCAGAAATACTGCATGAATAAACGAGTGAGAGTACAGCTTAATGTGAGATTCTGATGGTAAAGCATCTGTGTATCCTTGGATGTATTATTGATCTGAGGATAAAGGGATATCCTTAGACCTTTAACACAAAAGCGTGTAGTGTAATACCTTAAGAAATCCTGTGCGTTTTGTCAATTAGTGGCTGATACATCCGGAGTTGAAAGACACACTCCACAGAGAGTGGTGACCAAACAGAAGAAGACAGGCCCTCATTAAGGGGAAAAGGAGGATGTGGACACCGAGAAATCACTTAAATCCTAACTCTTGACATTTATTTTTAAATGTGGTTGTAAAAGAAGACTCAGAACATTTAGCTGTATCCATGCTAAAAATACACATTTCTCCACTTCTCCTCACCTCCTTCACCCTGCCATCTCCTCTGAGACAAAAACAGTGAAGACAGGGGGTAACTGTGAGATGGAAAAGGCAACATGAGAACAAGTTTATATCCACCAACAAGGAGCTGGATGCCCAGATACCCAGGGACTAGTTTCTTCATTTCCCAAACCACGGAAAGAACAACTGCCTTCTGGGCTTGGGCTCGGTCTTCTTCACTCTCCTTTTCAGAAAGAAAACCACCTCTAGTGGGCGCCCTTCACCTTTGCCCCAAAAGCAAAGTCATTGTCTTCATACCCCTGCCCTACCAGACATGCCTAGTGAACGAAAACGATCTTAGGTAAATTAAAAAATATATATACTTTTCATTCCTCTAGACTAAAGCTGAAACCCCAGTACTTTGGCCACCTCATGCGAAGAGTTGACTCATTGGGAGGGATTGGGGGCAGGAGGAGAAGGGGACGACAGAGGATGAGATGGCTGGATGGCATCACGGACTCGATGGACCTGAGTCTGAGTGAATTCTGGGAGTTGGTGATGGACAGGGAGGCCTGGCGTGCTGCTACTCATGGAGCTGCAAAGAGTCGGCCACGACTGAGCAACTGAACTGAACTGAACTGAGACTAAGATAACCATTCTACTGTTTTTCTCTGCAGTCTTTCAAGCAAATCTAAAAACCACCTGCCTGTGAAGAGCTTTCTCACACATGTCATACCAAGGTCATAGGTCCACCAGTGATTCACTCCAAGAAGGATGTGTTACATAAATTGCAGTGTATCCCAGATGTTGTCTAAGATGAATTAATTACTGTATTTTATTTAAAACAAGGGTCAGTTCAGTTCAACAGCAGGTGCCGGCCACTGTATGCTAGGTGTACTGGAAGACAAAGTTGAAGAAGATGCCCCCGAATCTGAGAATCTTCTGGTCTAGTGGTTGAGACAGGCACACCAACAGATAACATAAAATGGTCTTAAGACAGAGGTATATGCGGGGTGCTGCGGGGGTTCATGAAGCCTTCCTCCTATGAAAGAAGGAGGAATTCTGGTAACTGAGAAGGGTAGAAAGTATACCCCAGACAGAGGGACAGCATGAGCATGGCCATGGGAAGCAGCAGACGTCTCTTCTAGAGATGTCTTCTTGTTCTAGAGTGTGGGCCAAGGCAGGAATGGGCGAGGGAGGAGGCTGGGGAAAGGGGCAGGAGTCAGGACACGAAGGTTTTCTATGCCGAGAGAAGGAACATAAGGGCAATGAGGAGCTGATAAGGAATTTGACTTCACTCAACTTAGTATGAAGGGCCACTTAAATGTGAAGACTAGAGACTTACAAGAGGGAACTGCAGAAAACCAGAGCACTCGTTACTCCCTGGCACATGAGCATCTCAGTTCTCCTTCTGCTGCAGGTGAACACAACCAACTCAAAGAGGCATCACAGGAAAAGACGTGACCTGAGTGTGGATCTCGGGCAACTGCGGAGCTGAATACAGATGCTTCTCAGGGATACTGGGACTCTGCTTCTCTTCACAGGTTGAGTTGTTTCTCTCCTGCAGTGGTAGAGCAGCTAGCAAGGCAGCTCTCCATCCTGCAGGACTGCGCCATACGCAGCAAGAGTTTAGCGCTCCTGTCTCCCAATGCCTAAAGCACCACCCAAGGACCTTCCACTTCCCAGAATTCCTAGTACATCCAAAAAAAGAAAAAAGTCCTCAGAATGATCCATTCACCACCTTCAATCATCGCTCTGGGGCATAAGAAATTCAAGGTCCCTGTTTGCCAGATATGAGTTTTCCCTAACACCACCAGTCTTTTTTTAAAAATCATTTTATTTATGTATTTATTTAGGCTGCACTAGATCTTTGCTGCTGTGCAGGCTTTTTCTCTAGTTGCAGCACTCGGGGGCTGCTGTCTAGTTTCAGTGTGAGGGCTTCTCATTGTGGTGGCTTCTCATGTTTCAGAGCACGGGCTTCAGATCACGTGGACCTCAGTAGCTGTGGCCCGTGGGCTCAAAGCACAGACTCAGTAGTTGTGGGGCATGAGCTTAGTTGCTGTGTGGCATGTGGGATCTTTCTGGATTTGGAATCAAACCTGGGTTTCCTGCATTGACAGGTGGATTTAATTTTTTTTACCACTGAGCCACCAGGGAGGTCCCCATCACCAGCCTTAGTAACTCTAAATGGCTGCTGATCAATTCAGTCTCCAGTGACTTTGAACTAGTAACCAGCCTAAGAGATCTTCTCAAGTCATCTTTAAATCTAGATCCCACTCACCACTTTTAGTTTTCTTCTGTCAACATCACTCATTCTCAGAGGAAGAGATACCTATTTTCCAGTTTCTATGCAGCCATTGTCAAGGATGGTTCTGATCAGTGCTACCTGAGTCACCTGGCAACCTCGATCCCAGCACTGGAGGGTAGAGCATTCTGATTGGTCGGCCTTGGTCATGTGGGGAGGCAGCCACCGGGTTGGTCAAGCATCCTGGCTAACAGCCCCACACAGAATGGAGAGAGGTTGTTTTCAAGAGAGGAGTACAGGCGAGCAACTTATATCTACCTCAGAGAATGAATAAACAACACAATTACTGCGCACCTCACCCTCCAATGTTCCATTCTGTAACAAAGGGGGAGAGGAAAAAAACATTTTAAAAGCCTAAAACCTCCTTCTACCTCTTCCAAAAATATTGATGGATTTGGAAAATGATCTATTTGAGTGGAACCCAAGAGTAAATTAGGCACAACTTTATTAAATGTCTCTTTAGGATACCAATGATGTAACTGACTTGGAAATCTCCAAGATGTGTTGGTGATGCTGGGGGCAGAGCTGTGAAGGACTGAGGGACTATGAGAAAAGTGGTAGACTAGGGGCCGAAAGAAAGATAAAGAAATCAGAGGAGAGCCTAAGGAACTTCACTGACAACAGAGCATCAGTAAAGCAAGGAGAGAATAGAAGAGAGAGGGGAGAAAAAGCAGTCAGACAAGGAGAGATGATGAAACTCCACAAAACCCAGATTAGAAGGGTTGGTTTATCCCAGGAAGGCCAAGAGGCTGAATATCTAGAACCAAGGAAGAGGTAAATTGATTCCTGAACCTATTTCTCAACATCCATGACCACAGACCACATGACCAACATCCATGGCACAGATCCAGAGGCCCAAGGTTAACAGTTTCTATCTAAACTCAAACTTAGGTTGACCTGGGGCCCCAGGCAGGCAAGAACCTGCTTCTTCAAAGACACAGAATCTGATAGGAAGACAGATAAGAGGAGACTAAAGGAGACCAGCCGAAAAGACAGTGTCACCAGGCGAAGGAGGCAGAAGAACTTCTCAACTAGGCAGGCAGGGACATCAAAGGTCACCCAGAGGACAGAGCGCCTGGTTTTGTGCGCTGAACTTTAGTCAAGATAACTGAAGGAAGGCAAGGAAACCATATAAAGGTTTTACCTCCATATTTTCTTTGTTTTTTAGATGAGTTCTTGAGTTACAGAATATCAAACTGGATGGAACACAGAGGTCATTGCATCAGAAACCTCAGCTCCTGATCCAGCCTGGTTACCTCTGTTGATCTTGATCAAGTTACTTAACCTCTTTCAGGTTCAGTTTCATCACCAATAAACACAAATCATGGCAAAGTCCCTGTTTGTCTCACAAGTAAACACAGATTGCAGTGACATCCAGGAGCCAGGACCAAGCTACATGACTTGTAACTTGTGGGGCCCACTGAAAAAATGAAAATGTGGGGTTTCTTGTTTTCAAAGCCTAGAGAATTTCAAGACGGCAACCACATCGCATTAAACCAAGTGCCAGGTGCTTCTCAGACCAGAATCATGCATGACTATAGAGATCCCAGCCCTGCCAGGTGGGATAAGGTACTGGGTTGGCCAGAAAGGTTGCTGGGGCTTTTCCATAATTTATGATGTATTGGCCAACTCAATACATCAAAGTGCCTTTGCTGTCTACAAAGAGTTCAGCAAAGTGGTGAGGCTTTTCTTTCTTTCCCCTCTCTTCTTGACCCTCCAGCATTACATTAGTTTTCCAGGGCTAACTAGGAGATTAATTGCCTCTCAGGTCTGGGAGCCAGAAGCCCAACATTAAGGTGCCAGCAGGTTCCTTCCTTCTGATGGCTGGCACGAGAGGCTCTGCTCTGGGGCCCTCTCCTGGGCTTGGAGACAGCTATCTTTCCTCATATCTCCTTACACTCTTCCCTCTGTGCATGTCTGTGTCCAAGCTTTCCATCTTCACAAGGACACTGATCTTATTGGACTAGGGCCCACACTGATGACCTCATTTCAATACGATGAGCTCCACAATATACCACCGTGGTGGTGCAAGTGGGAAAGAACTGTCTTGCCAATACAGGAGACATAAGAGACGTGGGTTCAATCCCTAGGTCGGGAAGATCCCCTGAAGGAGGAAATGTCTACCCACTCCCCTTGCCTGGAGAATCCCATGGACAGAGGAGCCCAGTGGGCTACAGTCCATGGGGTCGCAAAGAGTTGGACATGACTGAGTGACTTAGCATGTGTGCACGTAAATGCCCCCATCTCCAAATAAGGTCACATGCTGAGGTCTGGGTGGTTAGGACCTGAACGTATGAATTTGGGAGGGGAATACAGTTTACCTCATAACCAGCATCACTTTCTCTCTACTATTTTGGAGATGTGTCTGGTGGTGTGCAGTCTCGTGGGGAGGCAATGATGGTGGGACAGTGATAGAGGGGTGCTGTGGTGACCGGGGTGTCGGGGGGGGGTGGGCACCATTTAGGGTAACTAGTGCGACAGCTCCCAGCGGCTGTCCTTATGACCCATTCTCCAATCTCTGAGAGCTCTTCAATTACACCCAATAAATTTCTCAAGAAAGCTGGAGTGTGTTCCTGTGGCTTGTAAGGTTCTTTCCCCTCTCTTCTTGACCCTCCAGCATTACATTAGTTTTCCAGGGCTAACTAGGAGATTAATTGCCTCTCAGGTCTGGGAGCCAGAAGCCTAACATTAAGGTGCCAGCAGGTTCCTTCCTTCTGATGGCTGGCACGAGAGGCTCTGCTCTGGGGCCCTCTCCTGGGCTTGGAGACAGCTATCTTTCCTCATATCTCCTTACACTCTTCCCTCTGTGCATGTCTGTGTCCAAGCTTTCCATCTTCACAAGGACACTGATCTTATTGGACTAGGGCCCACACTGATGACCTCATTTCAATACGATGAGCTCCACAATATACCACCGTGGTGGTGCAAGTGGGAAAGAACTGTCTTGCCAATACAGGAGACATAAGAGACGTGGGTTCAATCCCTAGGTCGGGAAGATCCCCTGAAGGAGGAAATGTCTACCCACTCCCCTTGCCTGGAGAATCCCATGGACAGAGGAGCCCAGTGGGCTACAGTCCATGGGGTCGCAAAGAGTTGGACATGACTGAGTGACTTAGCATGTGTGCACGTAAATGCCCCCATCTCCAAATAAGGTCACATGCTGAGGTACTGGGTGGTTAGGACCTGAACGTATGAATTTGGGAGGGGAATACAGTTTACCTCATAACCAGCATCACTTTCTCTCTACTATTTTGGAGATGTGTCTGGTGGTGTGCAGTCTCGTGGGGAGGCAATGATGGTGGGACAGTGATAGAGGGGTGCTGTGGTGACCGGGGTGTCGGGGGGGGTGGGCACCATTTAGGGTAACTAGTGCGACAGCTCCCAGCGGCTGTCCTTATGACCCATTCTCCAATCTCTGAGAGCTCTTCAATTACACCCAATAAATTTCTCAAGAAAGCTGGAGTGTGTTCCTGTGGCTTGTAAGGAAGAAACCCGATACTCAGACGCTGCGCTGAAGTTGGGAAGGGTGCTGCACGGGGCCTGAGTTCCGTGCCCTCCCCAGCTTCCCTCGGCCCCCTTCTGCGGGCTGCGCCCTCCTGCTTGCTTCCCGAAGAGGTCCCATTTCTGGCACCATCGACGGGCAGTTTCCCCGAGAGTGGGGCGCTGGTACAGTTTCTGGGCCACTGTGGGGCAGCTCTGCTGCCCAACCCAGGCCTCTGAGGAGCCTGCAAGGAGCTGGCCCTTCCCGTCACTCGAAGGCTTGTGTGACGCCCCTGCCACCTTTCTGGGGTGGGAGGAGGGTGGTGGTGCAGAAGATGGCTGTCCCTTGGCTTCTCGGAGAGGGTGGGGACAACCCGAATGGAGGGAGAGCCGAATGCCGTGGCACCAGCTTAGACTGTGACAGTCCAGATGGAGGAAGCAGGAGGATGAACTCCTGGCCCGAACTCCTGGCCCTTCCTCCCAGTGACCCACAGCCCCAAATGCAAAGGCCTCCCCGTGGAGTCCTGCCGGCTGAGGGTCAGGCGTGATTTCTGCAGCACGCGTGGCCACACCTCCACCCGAACCTGCTTCCACGCTCTCCTTGACTCATTTCCTTTCTCCCCCTCCTGGAACAAAGCTGTACACTTTAAGCTTTGCCTCGGGCTCTGCTTTCCATCCATTTTGATTCCCCAAAACCTTGCGAGAAGCCTTTGGTTCAAGGGCTGGGGGCACAGGAGAAACCATTTCTTCATACCCCTGTGACCACAGCCCCAAACCACACCTGGGGCCCAAAGACAGGGCGCACCCCAGGGCAGGCCACCAGGAGCCACGAGCAATGAGGCTGGGGGTATTATGAAAACACCAGTTAATGTCAGAGCCACTCAGAGAACCCAGGCGCTCATCCAAATGATGCAGGATGTCCGGCAGAGAACAAAAGAGCTTTCACCTGAGCCAGCCATGGGCGGGCGGCTGTGAAAATGGGGCCAGGGCCACACGTGTGTACTTAAAAGGGTGTGGCTTCTTTTCCCCAATTGCAGGTTCCTGAGGAGCATGAGGGAAGTCATTCTGCCTCTGTACAGTAGCTCCCCACTTCAGTCCTCCCGAGAGCTCCACTCTCTCCACTTAAACCAGCTCAGCGCTGACAGTCCGCACAGCAATGCCACACCTCAAAGATCCTCAGAAATGCAGACTCCATGAAGCACTTATTCCTGCTGCACAAATGGTGACCCGTTAGGCTACTCAGAGCTCTGAAGATGTAATTATAAACTCTTCGTGCTTCTTTTTGTTTTCAGTGAGGTTCAAGTAGTCTGAAAAAAAATTAATAAAAACTGGCATTTGGGACAACCAAGGACAAAAAAATAAATGAGAGGGAATTCCAGAAGGAAAGACAGTCCTGTCATCTATTAGCTTTATGGCTTTGGGCAAACGACCAGACCTCTCTGAACCTCGGTTTCCTCTTCTACAAAATGGAGAATATAATAACCTCTCTAGAAGTTGTTATAAGAATTAAGTCAGCCAGTGTGTGGGAGAAGTCTAGCACATAATCAGCACTCTGTAAGTGTTCTTTTTTGTTATTACCATTACTGATTACTACAAATTATAACTTCTCAACACAGAGGTGAGATTGTATGTGAGGTGAGGACTGCTTCTGGAATACAGTATGGAAGCATGCAAACACCAGCCCAGCCCTCTCTAGACGCAGGTTTCTGATGGAGATATGAATTTCTAAGCCCATACTGGCTGAAGGGAATTCCTCTGGAAGCCAGTTTCTTAACAGAAGGGTACCACCTGTGACCAAGTAGAAAGTGGGGCCCTTATTTTTCCCTGAATAAGGTGGGTCTCAAATTGACAGCACAGAAACCACCTGTTCTAGGTATGCAGGTTCCCAGGCCCTGTTCTGAAAAGTTCTGATTCTGTAGGTCTGGAGTTTGGGGCCTGGGAATGACCATTTTACATACATGACATGTGCAGAAATACACAGAACACACAGGCCACAATGCTGAAGCAAAAGGTACTCTGGCCACATTTTCAGAATTCTCTACACTCTCAGACACCTGTCCAGTCCTGTAGTGAGCACAAGCGGACCCCTGAGCTCCCGGAAAACATTTCCAGCTCTCTTCCCTTGTACTGCAGGCATGTGTCATCAGCCGATCCTGACCACACAGGCCTTAGTGTAAGGTTATCGCAGGTGTAACAGCTTAAGTTTAGAGTTTATACTACATAAAGAAGATAGAAGGCAATGCCTCACAAACTGAACCTCATTTTAGAAACATCTGGGGAATTTTTGAATCTGCCTCCCAACGCCATGTCCAAATGCAACAGAAAAATGGGCAAGAGACATAAAGAGACATAAAGAGGATATACAGATGGCAAATAAGCTCATGCAAAGATAGTCAACCTCATTTGTCATGAAGGAAATGAAAATTAAACCACAGTATGATTTGTTACAATATACCGACCAGTATGGCTAATATAAAAGTGATAATATCAAATACTGCAAGAATGTGGGGGAAATGGATCACTATATACATTATTGGTGGGAAAGTAAAATGGTACAGCAACTCTGGAAAACATTTTGCAGCTTCTAAAAAACTGAACATGTACTGAACACACAACCGAGCTTACTGTGCTCTTGGCATTTATCCCAAAGAAATGAAAACTTATGCTCATGCAAAAATACAAATATTCATGGCTGTTGTATTTGTAATAGCCCTGAACTGTAAACCACCAAAATGTTTCACAACAGGTGAATATTAAGCAGGTTACATCCATATGATGACGTTCTAACTAGCAATAAAAAGGCATGAACTACTGATGTACACAACTTGGATGGGTCTCAGGAAGATTATGCTGAGTGAAAAAGCCAACCTCAAAAATTACACACTACAGAATCCACTGATGTAACAGTCCTGAAGTGACAGAAGTAAAGAGAAGAACAGATGAGTGTTTGTCGGAATGGTAGGGAGAGAGGGTGGGTAGGTGATAGTGTAAAGGGTACACGACGGTGATATTGGGGATGATGGAATAGTTCTGTATCTTAACTGCGTATGCATGCTCAGTTGCTTATCTGTGTCCTGACTCATTTCGATTCCATGGACGATAACCTGCTAGGCTCCTCTGTCCATGGAATTTCCCAGGCAAGAAAACTGGAGTGGGTTGCCACTTCCTCCTCCAGTGGATCTTTCAACCCAGGGATCAAACCCATTTCTCCCGCATCTCCTGCATTGCAAGTGGATTCTTTACCACTGTGCCCCCTAGGAAGTTCAGGTATTTTAACTACAGTGGTGGTTACACACGGCATAGGATTGTGCACACACATTATACCAATGCAAGCTGCTTGGTTTTGATATCATAACTATAGCTATATCATAACTATAACTATATCATACTATGTAAGATGTAATCATTAGGGACAACTTTGCAACCTCCTGTGAAGCTATAATTATTTTTGAAAAGAAAAGGGAAAAAATGCCAATACCCAGCATGCTCACCAGACCAGTGAGGTCAGAATCTCTGATGATGGATGAGGTGGGACAAGTCCAAGCATCAGCATATCCATTGCAAATCTCCCAGGGGATGACCAATGCAGCCAAGGCTGAGGTCGAGTGTAACAAGGCATCTCATAGCTTCTGCTGCCACGAATCTGGCATTTGCTGAGTATTGTACTTGATAGAAACAGTTGTCCAATGTACAGCAGGGCTGTGAAGGCCAGCATTACTTACATAATGATGAGGTTTTTAAAAGTCTTAACTGGGCCAACTGGTGATAGTTCCAATGGCAATGGGAAGTGAGGTAGGGGTTGCGAGGCACAAGGTGTTGAACTTGTTAAGGAAGACTCTGGGCTTCCCAGGTGGCACTAGGGGTAAAGAACCTGTCTGCCAATTTAGGAGACATATGAGACACAGGTTCAATCCCTGGTTTGGGAAGATCCCCTGGAGGAGGGCATGGCAATCCACTCCAGTATTCTTGCCAGGAGACTCCCATGGACAGAGGAGGCTTGTGGCTACAGTCCATGGAGTTGCAAAGAGTCAGACACAACTGAAGTGACTCAGCACACGTGCATACAAGGAAGACCCTAGGTTTCATTTCCCTTTGTTCACCCAGATTTCTAGACAGATAGAAAATGCTCTCTTGGTTTTCCATTTGAGGTTCCTAAGAGATTCCCTGGACTTCCCTGATAGCTTAGTTGGTAAAGAATCCATCTGCTATGCAGGAGACCTTGGCTTGATTCCTGGGTCGGGAAGATCCCCTGGAGAGGGATAGGCTACCCACTCCAGTATTCTTAGGCTTCCCTGGTGGCTCAGCTGGTAAAGAATCTGCCTGCAATGCGGGAGACCTAGGTTCGATCGCTGGGTTGGGAAGATGCCCTGGAGAAGGGCATGGCAACCGACTCCAGTATTCTTGCCTGGAGAATCCCTCCATGGACAAAGGAGCCTGGGGTGGCAAAGAGTCGGACACAACTGAGCAGCTAAGCACATAGCACAAGAGACTGCCTAAGTGTTTATAAAATATCTGCTGACTATTCTGAAGGACATTCACCCAAGATTCTAGAGCTACTGACCGGTTTCCTTTTGCTACTACAATTGGTTCAATTTCCAGAACTTTTTCTCTATTATCTTATCATAAACAAATGAAAACCACTGCACAAAACAAGCTGACAGTTACTGAGGGAAATACGTTTTTCTTCTTGTATCTCGACTCCAGTATTCTTGCCTGGAGAATCCCTCCATGGACAAAGGAGCCTGGGGTGGCAAAGAGTCGGACACAACTGAGCAGCTAAGCACATAGCACAAGAGACTGCCTAAGTGTTTATAAAATATCTGCTGACTATTCTGAAGGACATTCACCCAAGATTCTAGAGCTACTGACCGGTTTCCTTTTGCTACTACAATTGGTTCAATTTCCAGAACTTTTTCTCTATTATCTTATCATAAACAAATGAAAACCACTGCACAAAACAAGCTGACAGTTACTGAGGGAAATACGTTTTTCTTCTTGTATCTTCAGCCAGAATATCTAAGGACTTATCATGAAAATAACAGGACATCTTTTGCACTGATTGTTTCCCCTTGATTTTAGCCTCCATTTACTTCTTGCTATCTTGCCATGGCTTCATATGGGTCCAGAGATTCATGCACCTAACAGTTTTAAATGCTTTCCAAAATGAATTTCTCCAGCTGAACCTCAGATGTGAAAGCTTTGTTAACTGTAATGTCTCATTTAAGACTTTTTTTATTTGGCTGCTTCAGGTCTTAGTAGTGGTGCACAATCATTTAATATTAAAATGAAGATTTCTGGTTGAGTCTCAGTGAAGTTATAGGAACCATCTAAACCTCTAAGATCAAATTCTTTCCCATTATGTTTCCTCATATAATTAAACTGGTGTACCATTTAAAAAAATGAATTTCTGGTTTATAATATGTAGGACTTTTAAATAATTATCCAGATTGATGTTGCTTATTGTGATATTATTTACATATTTATGAAAAGTGAACTTTGATCTGCCATTTCACTCACAAGAGTTCAAGGAGAGTGGAAGACTAGATTCCAAGCCTCACAGCTGGAGGACTACATCTTAATGCTTATATAAGCTTTAACTGATATTCACAGTGAACTTCTGGGTCTTTTTCTATAATTCTCAATCAAGTCAAGGGTCAAGAACTACAAGTGGGGGTCTGCTAAATTATTTAATGTCGATAAGCAGGCCACATACTTGACACTGGGCTTCTAAGACGGCACTAGTGGTAAAGAACTCACCTGCAGTTTAGCTCAGAACCTGCTTGCATCATTGTGGCCCACCTAGAGGTCACCTAGATGGGTGGATTAGGAAGCCTACGTGTCTTTTCAGCACTGTGTGCCCAGGAGCACAGTGGTTGAAGAGGTTGGCTGCGGGCTCCATCTCTGTGCGTGGCATGTCGGTCTAAGCTGCCTGCCTGCCAGATACTCAGAACTTAGCCTTAGGAGAAGCAGGCCATGCTTCTCAAGCTGCTGCACTCCAAGAACAAAGATGTCAACTGCACATAATTACAACTAATTCAAAAGCCCAGAAAAGCTGCTACAATTAGGGGGCTTTGGAGAATGCCTTTTGTGTTTCTGAAAACAACTAAAAGGACAGGGAGGCAGTGTATTGAGCTTTATTGGCCAAACATCTTTTCATGTATTACAGTGTGTAATTATACATTTAGTTTCAGATCTACCTCTGCCCGTAGGCTCCACCAGGGTAAAGACCCTATGTCTGTATTGTTTACCACTGCACATTCCCAGGACCATGGAGGAACTCAGAAAACTGCTTAATGAATGGATGACTATAGGGTTTCATTTGTAGGAAGGGAGTTCCAAACACATTTTCCTCATTCATGGGACCTTATTCAACCAAGTTAACCAGACACTCAGTATAACATCTACACTGTTTGTCTTAAATTATTGGGCCAGACATGGAGGAAATGACATTGTAGCTATTAATGTTTCAGGTAATAAGGCATGATAACCACAAAAGCTTGCATATTAAAAAAAGCAAGTATACTCCAATTTAAAATTTTTTAATTTTATAAGAATATTGAATAAGTATGTTGCATACCTGAAACTAATATTGCAAGTCGAATATGCTTCAATAAAAAATTAAACTTTCAAAAAAAAGTTAGACAAGGAAGCACCCTAGCTGGCAATTGTTTCCATTTCTTTGTCTCTTGAAAGTTCTACACTTATTCTGATTGGGCATGTTCTATGTTCAAATAATAAAAAGTCTTGGCAATAAGATTTCATTGCCTCCTGTAATTTATTCTAATACATAACAGTCTTAAAGATGACTACCATACTGCTGACATAGAACAGATGTTAAATAAATTTATTGTTTTTGTGAATTAAACTCAGCAATAAAAAATGAAAACTGCAGCTACTAAATACTTGGTGTGAGTTACAGGCACTCTCTTTAAGCTCTGTTTTTAGTTCAGTTGTGTTTGCCTGAGTTAAAATGCTTTACTCCTAATACCCAATGTCGAGGCAGCTCTTTCCCGGAGGCATCTTCTAACCATTTTCGTTTTGCCCTGATCAGCATCTTGATGGAGATGACTCCTTGCATTAAGTCAGATTCTGAGTCACTGGCTGGATCATCAGACGGTTCCAGGACCTTTTGCAGGGGAGGCCTTGGTAAGTGGTTCCTCCATTATTCTGTGTATTTGGAAGAAATACACTTTCTTGCCATGTGAGCGTTTCACAGATGTCGGCTCATATAAAACTTACTGGAAAAGCATATTCTTATATTCCTTTGGTTAATGAATTTTTAAATCCATATAACTACTAAGCATGAAGGATTAGTAGTTCCTTCCTATGAGCCAGGGGCTAGAATGACAGCTATTATTATGATTACA
This sequence comes from Madoqua kirkii, assembly GCA_006408675.1. NCBI lineage: Eukaryota > Metazoa > Chordata > Mammalia > Artiodactyla > Bovidae > Madoqua > Madoqua kirkii. Next base: position 19,203 of record SJYC01006658.1, read on the forward strand.
GCGTTTGCTCAACAGTTGGCTTATGACCAGAAGTGAAGGAGACTTTGCCTCCTCTACAAAGAATTATGCAGAAGTCATCTTGGCCAAGGTCAAGGGCTAAAGCCTATAAGCATTATTCGTGGATAATTTTTAAACTTAAAAATAAAGCTTAATTGAGGTATAATTGACATACAATATATTGTACACATTAAATGTATACTATTTGATAAGTTCTGACATATGTATAAACCAGAGAAACCTGTATATTTGGAAGAAATTCAAGTTTGCCACAAATCCAGATCATGAACATATCCATTCCTCCAACAAGTTTCCTCCCTGGCCCTTTGTCATTCCTGCTCCAGCCCACTCCACGCCCTAACCCATCCCTGCAAAACACTTATCTGTTTTCTGTCATTAAAAATTATTTTGCACTTTCTAGAATGTGATAGAAATGAAAATCTTATAGTACAGACTTTATAGTATCTGCCCTCTCTCACTCAGTATAATCATGTTGAAGTTCATACAGGTTGAAGCATGTATTAACTGTTCATCCCTTTGTGTTACTGAGTAGTATTCTATTGTATAGATGCAGCATAGTTAATTTATCTGGATGGAAACTTGGATTTTTTCTAGTTTTCCTCCTACAAATAAAGCCGTTGTGAGCATTCATGTATATGTCTTTGTACAGACATCTATCTACTTTTCTCTTGGTTAAACACCTAGAAGCTGGATGGATGGGTCATGTGGTAGGTGTATGTTTAACTTTTAGCATCTGCCAGTTGTCTTCCCAAGTGCCTGTGCCCTTCTCTACTTCTGACAGTAGTATAAGGGAATTCCATTGTCCCCTAATGCTTGGAGTAGTTCACCTTTTAAATTTTAGTTGCTCTAAAAGGTATGTGGAACTTCCCAGGTGGCTCAGTCTTAAAGAACCCACCTGCCAATGCAGGAGACCTGGGTTTGATCCCTGGGTCAGGAAAATCCCTGTGAGAAGGAAATGGCAACCCACTCCAGTATTCTTGCCTGGGAAATCCCATGGACAGAGGAGCCTGGCAGGCTACAGTCCATGGGGTTGCAGGGAGTCAGACACGACTGAGTCACTAAACAACAACAAAAGGCATGTAGTGCTATCTCGCCGTGTGGACGCAGGACAGGCTGGCCTGGGGGAGGAGGAAAGCTTGGAAATGGGACCTGATCTGACTAAGGCTGCCCTAGGTGTGGGCCCTGGGAGGCTCCAAAACCCAACACAGAGAGATGGGAAGGCCATGAAGATGAATCTCACATGCTTCAAAAATCTCACTGTAGATCCTGGAGCAGAGCCTCCCTCCCTTCCCTCTACCTCCCTCTGTCCAATTCTCCTTCCCCGATTTACCCTTAGGCACACAAACTTAATAAATCCCAACCGATTCACACACTGTCACATCACCTATGCAGCACCGTGGAGGGGAGCATCTCACAGGCTTGGCGTGTCCCGTCTTCCTGCTTCTCTTCTTGCTCTTGAATCCACTGCCAGCTTTGGTTCTTCAGGTTCCTGAAGCTGACAGGGAGACAGACACGGATGGCAGCTGCCTGGTGACTGTGGGTGGGCGATTTCTATGCCTACTTAGTTGTCATCTAGTTCCAGGGAGACCCCAGTCTCCTCTGAGCAATGCTTTTAGAGCCCTCACTGTCCAAAGATGCACTGTGTCAAGCTGGGAGCAGTCCTGGGTGGCTGCAGTGAGGCGGCTCCGCCGGGTCAGGGGCCTCCACATCTTCCCTCCCCAGCACCGAGCTGTCAGCTCGACTGAGCCCTGCAGACAGCTGCCCACTCGCCGCCGCTCAGGGAGTCAACTACCCAAGTTCTGCCTCACAGGGGCACTAGCGCAGAGCCCAGCCGGCCGCTGCCCAGTCTGCTATTTATAGAAATCTCTCTTATGGCAGATGTATGTACCCAGAAGATTTGTGAGCCAGAACCAGGTTTCCTAACATGTACATCTTCCAATCGGCCTTTGTTATGAATCTTTCTAAAGAAAGTGACCTGCACCTTTTCAGACTTGAGCAGGGTACTGAGTAGTTACTAGAAGAAATGTAAAGCGGGTAAGGACTCAGTTATGCGGTTAAGGCTCCTGTACCATCCCCACACGGCAATCTCGGGATTCCTGCTTCCTTGTAATTACCGCACGACTCCTTCATGCGGGTTAGAATTCCTTTGAAAGGTGCACGAACACACTCTTGAAGTTGTGAAAACAGAAAAAAAGGTGTATCGTTGAACAACTGTGTACCTAATAGACATATATTTAGTGGAACCTGCAAAGATCCCCATGTGGGACATGGGTAAACCTATGGCTGATTCATGTTGATGTTTTGTAGAAACCAACACAATACTGTAATGCAATTAGCCTTCAATTAAAAATAAATACATTTTAAAAAAATGAATTTAAAAAAAGCTCTCCATGTGGACCGCTATTGATAGTGTTCTTTCCAATACAGGTGATATTTATTACAGATGATGCTATAGGTAATATTTCCTTCACAGTATCAATTCCATCATTAAGCAATATAAACTAGCACATTTTCAAAAGATCAGTAGCTCATTAAAACAGCTAGGCTCCACTTCATTTTAAAAATGTTTCTTTAAGGCGTGAATTCCTCCCATGTAGCACAAATCATGCCGACAACATTTAGAAATAATCAATTATATATGTAATTTGAAATGATTACACATTTCTTAAATTCTCAGATGTCAAGAGCATGTTAATTATTCATTTGAGAAAACTGTGGGTTTATTAAAACTTAAAAGTTTTCTTAGAAGCCTGGAGTTTCAAGAATCTTAGCTGCCTTCTGAATCAATTCCAGAATCATTGGAGCGGAGTTGGGAACATGAAAACTACAAGGTCAGTAAAAAGTGTATCCTTTTTACTTGTGTCTTGGTTTGGCTGCTCTATTAAACAATACCTGAGACATGGACTTGGAGAAGACAATGGCACCCCACTCCAGTACTCTTGCCGAGAAAATCCCATGGACGGAGGAGCCTGGTAGGCTGCAGTCCATGGGGTGTCTACGAGTCAGATAGGACTGAGCGACTTCACTTTCACTTTTCACTTTCATGCATTGGTGAAGGAAATGGCAACCCACTCCAGTGTTCTTGCCTGGAGAGGCCCAGGGATGAGGGAGCCTGGTGGGCTACCATCTAGAGTCGGACACAACTGAAGTGACTTAGCAGCAGCAGAGACATGGACTTGGCTGTAGGTAATAATTATCCTGGCAAGTAGGAGTTAAGGAGTAGGGAGAGACGGGGAAGAAGAAAAAACTGATATAAGTGCATGTTATTAAGGGGATGGAGTGTATTTGTTATCATTGTAGTTTGTGGTTAACTATAAGAGGCCATTGGAGAAGGAAATGGCAACCCACTCCAGTATTCTTGCCTGGAAATCGGAGGAGACTGGAGGGCTACAGTCCGTGGGGTCGCAAGGAGTTGGACACGACTTAGCAACTCAACAACAGCAATGTAAGCAACCACAGACACAGTGGTAGAACTCAGCACAATATAATTGTGTTATCTTATATTTCTGAAGAGCAGAAGTCCAATTCAGGGCTCCCTGGACTCAAAGCAAGGTTTCAGCAAGGCCGCGTTCCTTCCTGGAGGTTCCAGCGGACCCTCCACTTCCCTTCCTTTCCCAGAGTTGCCTGTATGCCTTGGCTTGTAGCCCTTTCCTCCATCTTCAAAGCCAGCAACCTCTCATCTCTCTGACCCTTTTTCTGTCATCACACCCTTTTTCTGACCACAGCTAGGAAAGATGCTCTAATTGTAAGGACCCATGTGAGGAGACTTTGGAGAAGGAAACAGCAACCCACTCCAGTGTTCTTGCCTGGAGAATCCCAGAGACAGTGGGCCCCTGCCTATAGGGTCGCACAGAGTCGGACACAACTGAAGCGACTTAGCAGCAGCAGCAGCATGTGAGGAGACTGGGTCCACCTAATTCAGGATAGTCTTCCCCAATTCACGGTCTTCATTTAATCCTATCTGCCAAGACTCTTTTGCCAGTAAAGATAATATTCACAGGTTCTGGGGTTTGGCCATGGGCAGCCTTAGGGTTGCTATTGAGAGCTGGCAGTGGGTGCTGCACAGTAAGGGGAGGCTCTTTTCCCTTGAAACTCCAAGGAGCACACGGAATGTCACAACTCTCCTCTGGAAGCAAGAGGCTGGAGAACCTGTTGATGCCGGTTCCTCCTGGAGATAACTCACTTGTAGTTCCAGGCTGTGAGCTTCCCATGTGGCTCAGGGGGTAAAAAATCCACCTGTAATGCAGGAGCCACAAGAGATGCAGGTTCAGTCCCTGGGTTGGGAAGATCTCCTGGAGGAGGGCATGGCAGCCCACTCCAGTGTTCTTGCCTGAAGAATCCCACGGACAGAGGAGTCCACAGGGTTGCAAAGAGTCAGATATGCCTGAAGTGACTGAGCATAGCCAAGCACCTCTAGGCTGCACCTGGACGAGGCAAGTGGACTCTGGTGTGCTGGGGTTTGGAGCATACTGGATCCTTTCAGCACAAACAAGAACAACTTACAAGGAAGCGTCCTGACCCTGAAAACAGACGGCCAAGGGGATGCGAACTGGGCAGCGAGCAGCTTCCACATCATGAAATGATGGTTATCTAGGGACCTGAGAAACACTGGTGCCTGGAGCGTGGCTACTGGAGCTCAGACCAGCCTCCGCCACTCTCTTCACAAATGTGAGGCCTTTCTAGGCCTCTGGTTTCCACATCTGCTAGCCGGAGAGGCCACTCGGAACCCCTGGAGCAGTGATGAGTGTGCCGAGCAGCTGATGTATACTGAGTGGTCACAGAAACGGCAGCGGGCATCTCTACTCATGGATCCAAGAAACACTTACCGAATTCCGGACCTGCCCTTATGGAGGTTCTCTTCCAGAGGGGGACACAGGCAACAGACAAGTTAATAAGTAAATATACAAGGTCTTACAGGTTACAGTTGCTGCAATAAAGGGCATGACTAGGGTGCCATGACACAGAGTAAAGGGGCAGAGATGTGACCGCCCTCTTCCCTTCTAGAAGAGCCTAGTGCATTTAGCTGGCATACAGGGTCTCCGTGACTGTGGGAGGGTAGCCCCCACACCAACCCTGGGGTAAATCAGGGCTGGTCTAAATCAGTTATGGTAATCCCGCTCCCCTGGGCGAGTAACTGGCACAAAAGCTGAGCCAGGAAGATCTGGAAAGCAGCCTGTATCTGAGGGTCAGTGAGGACTCTGATGACGCTAGGTGAGGAGGAAGCCTTGTGGTTCTCTTCCAGAGGGGGACACAGGCAACAGAGAAGTTAATAAGTAAATATACAAGGTCTTACAGGTTACAGTTGCTGCAATAAAGGGCATGACTAGGGTGCCATGACACAGAGTAAAGGGGCAGAGATGTGACCACCCTCTTCCCTTCTAGAAGAGCCTAGTGCATTCAGCTGGCATACAGGGTCTCCGTGACTGTGGGAGGGTAGCCCCCACACCAACCCTGGGGTGAATCAAGGCTGGTCTAAATCAGTTATGGTAATCCCGCTCCCCTGGGTGAGTAACTGGCACAAAAGCTGAGCCAGGAAGATCTGGAAAGCAGCCTGTATTTGAGGGTCAGTGAGGACTCTGATGATGCTAGGTGAGGAGGAAGCCTTCGGTCTTTCCCCTCTTTTTCTTGCCTCAGACAAAATGAACGAGCCATCTGGCCTGGCAACAGCCTTTCTGAGATCACAAACCAGCAAGGATGAAGACATTAATGAAAGTCTCACAGAGCAGAAGGCTCCAAGGACTGTTCTTGATGATGTCACAGAGCAGCTGAACTATAGCCAGAAATTACCTCCCGAGTCAGCTCACATGGGAAAAATAAGCCTCTACTGTTTCTCTATTTTTTATAATGTTACAGCTAGTCTGGTTGTAGCTGAATACACTCTTAGCCAGTGGCAGGAATCCAGAAGGGAGGTTTGAGGCTGGAAGCATCAGTTACGAAATGAGCCAGGGAAGAGAGTTCAGGCAAGAAGTGGAGTATGTGACAGAGAGACAGGGCAGGGTGGGCGGCTGGCCAGTGACCTGGGGTCAGGGGACAGAGGACTAGTGCGGTGGCTGGAAGGTGCCCTTCCACGGCCTTGACTTTAGGATGAAGACTTCCAGAAACCAAGAGAAGCTACCTGATGGCTTTAAGCAGGGGAGGAAGGTGTGGTCACAGGAGGATGTACATCCCATACTCTTTGATGTTGAAATGGAAAACCATAAGATCTATAATCCTGCTAAGGGGATTGAAAGTTGTTAAAAATTATGCTGAAGCCAGAAACTGAAGGCCACTAATAAGCAGTTGTTAGCAAAGAACACTGAAAAGGTAGACTGATGACTCAGTCTTTGGGAGAGGAGACTCTGAGCTTTAAAGCCTTTTATAGCCCATTGTTAAGGAGAAAGGCTGGCAATGCTTACAAGACATCTGCCTTGGAAGGCCTTAGAGGATAAATCCTAATCCAGTGGGGTGAATCCAAAGCCCAGCTGGGTCAGAGTGACTTGTTTTGTATTTGGTTTTAGGAAAATGTGCTGGCTGCTTTGTAAGAACAATTCTAGAGACATTAGGAATTTCAAAAGGTAATACTACTTACTTCCTTTAGAATGAAACTGCCAATCCTAAAGCAACATGAATTGACTGGCATGGAAAATTGTACTCAGCCCTCTGTTATAATACCTAGGGGACTTGAATTCTTTTTAATCTTTTTCCTAAGAAGTATCATGCCTTTGGCTTTTTCCCTTCCATTTTGATTGAACTAAATGATTCCAATATATTCACTGGAATAAGTGTCTCTAACATTTATTTCTCAATAAAGAATTCTTTTGACGGATGTGATCTGTCTGATGCATTAAAGAAAAAATCATGCATGATAGGAGGAAGATTGACAGCCGGATTTGGGATGTGCTGTGGAAACACCCTTGTGGGCAGACCTGAGATGCACGTAGGAGTTAGAACTGAAAGGATTGGCTGGAGGAACCAAAAGTGACCGAAGAGGACTCAGAGCATTTTGGCGTGAGCCACGAGGTAGATAGTGAGACTGCTTACTGAAACTGGGACATTCAGTAATGCCCCAGGTGCACAGCTTTGGGTGAATCAACAGTTCAGATTCGGGAAAATTCGGTTTCAGTTGCCTTGTTGCCATTCAAGGACAGCCACAAAGTAGGCAGATGGATGGACACGAGTCTGGGTTTCTGCACAGAGGGAAGAACTCAGGTAGGGCCCCAGGGCCCCCAGTATTTGCAGAAGTAACTCCACCCTCATTTACAGGTAACAGTTGTTTGATACCAAAAAGAGTAATAATGTTCACCAATGTTTCTGGCCTGTCCCCAGCACATCCAGCTCACACTGACGGTAACCCCTGGGGTCAACCCTGGACAGCAAGGTCCTATTAATGGTGTGACTCACACCACGAAGGCTAGCTCTGTCTCTGGTGACTAAGCCTCCTCTGAAAAGCATGCCTTTGAAAGAAGATGTGGATCCAGGTGGTGACTTGAGTGTTTGAGTTTTAAGAGCATTACGTGGTATTTCTCTATTCCTGTACAGAAGCCACTTCAAGGAAGAGAGGGTGAGAGGAATCAGAGTCGTGGAGAAACCTTAAGATCACTGGGTGTCAGTTGCTTCCACAGACGAGGTGCTGGGCGAGGAAGCCTCCAGGAGGTACACACTCGTGTGTGGCAGCCCAGAACAGTGTAGGGGGGGAACCAGGCGGAATGGAGTTATTCTGATGGTTAATTACTATTTTCATCTGAAGTCCTGGCTTAATTATCTGTTGTCAGTATGCTTATTTGGCCAATTGTCACTAGGGAGCTAAATTTGTGTGCGTACTGCGTCCAACTCTGCGACTCCATGGACCCCTCTATGAACTCAACTCTCATGGGAGCCCACAAGGCTCCTCTGTCCATGGGATTCTCCAGGCAAAAATACTGGAGTGTGCCTCCTCCAGGGGATCTTCCCGACTCAAGGCTTGAAACTACGTCTCCTGCATTGGAAGGCAGAATCTTTACTGCTGCACCACCTGGGAAGCTCCCTCATTTAAAAGCTTCTGGAAGAAGCCTTTCAGGAAGGATGGATACCCATCACCCAAAGGGAAGTATGACTATGTTTTAGGGCAGAGTTCACTGTCTTTTCTACACCCCGCCCCTGTGATGAATGTGCAAATTGGGGTCCCCCAGATATTCTGACACTCCCGTTCCCCATCACCAACCCAGCAGGAAACAGATGGCCACTGCCTGGGGCTGGAGGGGGCTAGGAGGTGACATTAGCAGTGGTTCTTCATGCCTTTGAGATATACTCTGGAAGGCTATCATTTGTCTTTGAGAACAGCAATACTAGTCATATACAAGATACAATGTTTCCCTCCTGCTGTTTCCTTGTTCTTGAGGCAAGTTAATGCAGGGATAACCCTGGATATGTGTATTAAAACACAGGTTTTCTTCAGCTAGTGGTGTTGGGAAAGCTGGACAGTCCCATGCAAATCAGTGAAGCCAGAACATATCCTCTCACCATAAACAAAGATAAACACAAAAATGGCTTCAAGACGTAAACATAAGACATGACACCATGAAACACCTGGAAGAGAATGTAGGCAGAACATTCTCTGACGTAAATCACACCAATATTTGCTTTGGTCAGTCTCCCAAGGCAACAGAAATAAAAATAAACAAACTTGCAAGCTGTTGCACAGCAAAGGAAACCATAAACAAAACAAACAAACTAAAAAACAAACCATAAACGAAACAAAAAGACAACCCACAGGATGGGGAAAAGTATTTGCAAACAATGTGACCGACAAGGAATTAATTTCCAAAATACATAAATAGCTCCTACACAACAACAGAAAGCAAACAATCCAATCAAAAAATGGGCTGAGGACCTTGAGACATTTATCCACAGAAGAAATATGGTGGCACATGAAAAGATTCTCAACATTGCTAATTATTAGAGAAATATATAAAAACTACAATGACATACCACCTCACACCGGTAAGAATGGCCATCGGTAAAAAGTTCACAGAAAACAAACGCTGGAGAGGGTGTGGAGAGAAGGGAGCCCTCCTACACTGTTGATGGGAAGGTAAACTTGTAGAGCCACTATGGAGAACAGTGTGGAGGTTCCTCAGAAAACTGAAAATAGAATTACCATACGATCCAGCAATCCCCCTCCTGGGCATACATCCAGACAGAACGACAATTTTAAAAGATATGCACCCCTGTATTCACAGCAGCACTATTTATAATAGCCAAGACAGGGAAACAATCTAAATGTCCATCGACAGATGAATGCAGAGAGATAATAGTAGATACACACAACGGAATACTATAAAAAAGAACGAAATAATGCCATTTGCAGCAATGTGGCTGCAACTAGAGGTTATCACACTAAGTGAAATTAGTCAGAAAGAGATAGATAGCTACTATATATCACTTACATGTGAAATCTAAAATACGACACAAATGAACATATCTACAAAGCAGAAACAGACACAGAGAAAAGACTTGTGGTTGCCAAGGGGGAGTGGGTGGGAGAGGAATGGGCTGAGAGTTTGGGATTAGCAGATGCAAACAAGTGTATATAGTATGGGTAAACAGCAAGGTCCTAGTACACAGCACAGGGAATGATATTCAATATCCTGTGATAGACCATTATGGAAAAGAATATGAAAAAGAACATATATATGTATGTATGTATAGCTGTGTCAGAGAAGGTGATGGCACCCCACTCCAGTACTCTTGCCTGGAAAAATCCTATGGCCGGAGGAGCCTCGTAGGCTGCAGTCCATGGGGTTGCAAAGTCAGACACGACTGAGCGACTTCACTTTCACTTTTCACTTTCGTGTATTGGAGAAGGAAATGGCAACCCACTCCAGTGTTCTTGCCTGGAGAATCCAAGGGATGGGAGAGCCTGGTAGGCTGCTGTCTATGGGGTCGCACAGAGTCGGACACAACTGAAGCGACTTAGCAGCATAACTGAGTCACTTTGCTGTAAGGCAGTAATTAACACAATACTGTAATTCAACTATACTTTCAAATATTGCTTAGTGGAAAAACCAAAACCAAAAAAATGTGGCAATTATCTCCTGCTGGTCTCACCTGCATAATAATTGCCACTGAAAACAGAGCTTGTTATTTATACTCACGGATAGCAATAGGAGAGGACACCCCAAGATACTGGGGAGCCACACGGGGAAGATTCTGGTGTTGAATCTTGGTCAGGAAGCAGAAGAAGAAGAGAACACTGTGGGCAAGGACCCTCCCTGCCCTGTGGTCTCTGCAGAAGATTGCGAGAGGCAGGGTAGGCAGGGTGAGGATGGGCTGGCTTGAATAATTTCAGTGACTCTGGGGCATGGGTCTGTCTCCAGTTGTATGGTAACTGGCCCCAAGGTGATCATGGCAAGGGAAAAGTGGCCTGAGTGTGACAGCCACAGAGGAGGTGGTGGGCTCTGGCTTGTTTTGTTAGCACATGACAGGCACGTGCCCACTGGTGAGTGCTCTACTCTCTCTAGGAGTCAGCTGTCTCTGGGAGCGGGCAGCCCCTCCAGGGTCAGCAGGCCCCTACCTCCCTGAGGTCATCAGAAACACTTGGTTCACATAATGTGGTCATCTTCATTCTACAAGGACTGGACATAACCTTAGGACTTACTCTCTGAATTTCAGTTTACTCCTCTGCTAAATGAAGTAATAATACTTGTTGCTGTGCTCAGTTATATTTGACTCTTTGTGACAGCATGGACTATAGCCTGCCAGGCTCCTCTGTCCATAAAATCCTCCAGGCAAGAATACTGGTAGTTTACTGGTTTAGTCGCTAAGTCATGTCTGACTCTTGTGACCCCATGGACTGTAGCCTGCCAGGTTCCTATGTCCATGGGATTCTCCAGGCAAGAATACTGGAGTATTCATTTCCTTCTCCAGGGGCTCTTTCTGACCTAGGGACTGAACCCAGATCTCCTGCATTACAGACGAATTCTTTACCATCTGAGCCACCAGGGAAGAGGTTCCTTCAGTTTTCACCAAATTGATGGGCTGCCAAGTCATCTCTGAAATTCTTCCATAAACTGATTTCCCTCTGCTGCTGCTAAGTCGCTTCAGTCATGTCCGACTCTGTGCAACCCCACAGATGGCAGCCAACCAGGCTCCCCTGTCCCTGGGATTCTCCAGGCAAGAACACTGGAGTGGGTTGCCATTTCCTTCTCCACTGCATGAAAGTGAAAAGTGAAGTTGAAGTCGCTCAGTCATGTCCGACTCTTTGCGATCCCATGGACTGCAGCCTACCAGGCTCCTCCATCCATAGGATTTTCCCGGCAAGAGTACTGGAGGGGGGTGCCATTGCCTTCTCCAGATTTCCCTCTAAAATTTAGTAACAAAATAGACGATGCTAGGGAGAGTGAGGTTGGGAAATCTCTTCACTGTAGTTCATCTCCCACTTGTGCTATTTCTTTCTTTCCTTCCTTCAATGAGTATTTATTATGCCTGAGGCACAGGGAGGAAGCAATTTACATAAAAGAATTTACTGGAAGGAAACAGGACAAACAAACTTCAGGATGCCTCTCATTTTCTTACTATGTAACCAGATTTTGCTTTTATTTTAGATTTATCTCCATTTTTTGTGTGTGTAAATGAAAATACCAAAAGAAAAAAATAAAGTCTGAGGCCAGAGAATGCCTGCCCTGGGTAGTAATTAGTTTTATTTTTCCTTTCCTTCAACCTCGGGGGTTCACCCAGCTTGTAATTATTCTGCAGTGTCTTCAGAGCAAAGGGATGTTAGCTCTTGGGTTTGTGGAACAACTGACAGCGCAACAACAGTGGGTAATTAGGACTTGAAACATTCCCCTCTCAGCTGACTCTGGAGGCAGTCATCTCTCTCTGCAGCCCCAGCTTTTCCCCGTCCAAGGTCAGCAGCAGGTCAGGTTCAGAGATGCAGAGATATCACAGTGGTACTACCCTTCAGGTACCCTCCAACTTGGTCTTTCCACTTTTTGTCACCACTATATCATCCAGGACTTGGTTCTGAACTTGTGGCAAATCTCTTAAGCTTTCTGAGCCTTCCAGGTCTGCAAGATGGGGTGAATGCACTCACAGTCAGTTGTTTCCAAAAGAGATGAGGTCAGAATGCCTCCCTTCTCCAGACTTCAGCAAGCCTCCTCTGGGGCTGTGGTGGGACCCACAGTGTACAGAGCACAGACAGCGGTCCAGGCTAACGCACCCTTTTCTGTGCCAGGCAGGGCTTTGACTTTTACCTAGCTAAAGCATGCTGGTGCCTTAGGAGTCTTTTACCTTTGTTCCTTAAAGCTACAGGTGGGCTGGGCTTCCCTGGTGGCTCAGTGGTAAAGAACACGCTTGCCAATGCAGGAGACACACGTTTGATCACTGAGTGGGGAAGATCCCCTGGAGAAGGAATTGGCAACCTGCTCCAGTATTCTTGCCTGGAAAATCCCATGGACAGAGGAGCCTGGCGGGCTATAGTCCATGAGATGGCAAAAGAGTCAGACACGGACTTAGTGACGAGAGAACAACAGGTAGGCCAGACAACGTTGGGCTCCCCCCACCCTCGCTCCGCGCAGGTTGAAAAAAACCTGCCAAAGATGACAGCTCCAATCAGAACCAGGGCCAGGCCTCCAGCCCTTCCGCTGAGCTCACAACATACACTCTTCCCTCTACATCCCCTACGTCTGTAGGGGGCACGAAACCCAAAGGGACCCACATTAGTGGTTGAGATCTTAGTGAGAACAACAGAATATAAACAGTAGGGAAAGATTAAAGGCAGGAAGAGAAGGGGACGACAGAGGATGAGATGGTTAGATGGCATCACCGACTTGATGGACATGAGTGTGAGCAGGCTCTGGGAGTTGGTGATGGACAGGGAAGCCTGGAGTGCTGCAGTCCATGGGGTCGCAAAGAGTCGTACATGACTGAGCGACTGAATAACAAAATGAGAACCCTCCAACGAACGCGGGAGAAGATGCTCGAAGGACTCTCCGCCTTATGGACCCTTCAGTTTCAATCATCACGGCAAAGGGACCGCCCCCGCCCACTGGCCCCTGGATTTGGATCCTCAGCTACTGCAGCCCCCACTGCAGCTCCACCCTGTGGTCCCTCCCTCACCAAAGACTAACCTCTTGTGGCCAAAACGACTGACAAGCAAGCTCGGACGGGGCACCAGCCTGCAGGCACCTAGCTTGCTCCGAGACTCCCGGTGAAATCTGGAGGAGTCAGGGAGGCGTGATTAATAACGCCGCACAGCGCCCCCTATGGTCACCGGTGGGACAGCAGGCTCAGCAGTGGGAAACCGGGGAGGTTGGCTGCGCAGCTGCCCCCTCCTCAATTGACTCCATCCCTCAGCCAACATCTCAGGTGATGCCTAGGTGGTAGATCCTATGAGCCGCTGGTTACAGCCTTTCAAGTCCCTGAATTAAAAGCAGAGCCTTTAATGTACAACAGTTGTAGCAACTGGGCAACTACTTTGCAAAGAATACCCACAGCAGGCAGCAAGACAGTCAAGGTCAAAGGGAGGCAAGGGGTCAGCCTCCCTTCCCCTGAACCATAGGGAGGGTCAGCCTGGAGTAAGGGTCAAAGGTGAGGAGAGACTAGAGGTGAAAAGGTGCTGTCAATGGTAGTGGGTGAGACAGGCCCTAGGAGTGATATCTCCAAAGCTTCAACTCCAACCTGTGCTAGGTAATCAACCATGGAGACTGCCACAAGGTCAGAAGCAGCTGGTTTTATTCAGCTGGTTTCTTCTGCAACTGTAACAGCTCAGGAGGTTTCCGCTACTCAACATCTATCCTAAGGCTACACCTACCCTTATTTAATGCAGATTCTCTGTAAGAGCGATAACTGGCTTGGATGCCAGCAACAAGATCATCTTCTAGGCAGACCTAAGATGGAATGAAATGTGATGTCCTGTTTAATAAAAGTATTTGCTCTATAACAATGTATTTCCCACATTTGCCTGATTATGAGGATCACCTGGGGTGTTTATTAAAAATATAGATTTCTAGACCCTGACCCTACCTAGGGAATCAGAATCTCCACAGCAGGGGCTTCACCTTTATTCATGAATCTTTTATGATCTTGTCATCTTCTGAGAAGTAGGTCTGTGACTTTGGCTTTGTTGTTGTTCAGTTGCTCAGTCAAGTCCAACTCTTTGTGACTCTGTGGACTGCAGTCCGCCAGGCTTCTCTGTCCTTGGGATTTCTCAGGCAAGAATACTGGAGTGGGTTGCTTTTTCCTTCTCCAGGGGATCTTCCTGATGCAGGTATTGAATCCATGTCTCCTGCATTGGCAGGTAGATTCTTTACTGTCTGAGCCACTAGGTAAGCGACACTGGCTGGCTAAGCATATTACCTGCCGATTACCTTTTGAAAAAGCAGTGCTGTACTGGCTGAACAAAAGTGGGGACATCTGAGCAACATCTGAGATCAAGACAAACTAATCACTTGTTATACCTCATTCGCATGAATGAACTCTTGACCCCTCATTTCTCCCAAGACTGGATCTCTCCAAACGCATTAAAAAATGATCATTTTGCTTTAGGCATGGAGTGGAGGGCAGAGCTGAGTTTCTGTGAGTCCAGGTAACATTCTCCCATCCCGGTGCTGCCATGGGATCATAACCGTGGTTCAAGTGTCAGGGCATCTGGTTGAGTGGGGTTGTTAGCTCTCGAAGAGAGATTGAGCACAGCAAGGGAGTCATCTCCAGGTCTCTGGGAGTTTGATGTGACCTCGGATATCCCCTCATTGCTCTTGAATTTCTTGGGGGTGGGGGCAGGTGGTGACATATCTTGGAGAAAAGAGGATTTTAAATGGCCTCTCTGGTCCCTGCACAGGGCAACCACATGGGCCTCAGTCACCAGAAAATACTCTTCTGCCTGCGGTGTTTTATTACAGAGACTCCAGCTGATTAAGTTAAAGGCTAAAGGCAGGAGACACTTGTCCAAGTTGGGGCATAAGAAATGGGGTTTTCAGGGAGGTTTGGATGCAGTGAGGTACCATCACCCCACTCAGGGTCAACGCTTTCTCAGAGGCACTCCAGCTTTCATACTTTCAGACACTGGAATTCCTTTCCTAGAGTAACTAAAGCCATAGCAAAGTATCCAACTTGGGATGCCTCTGCTCTGTGTTTCACAGTGTTAACAGTGGTAAAATTACTGTTTTAAACTACTGTTTAAAATTACTGATACTCAGACAGTCTCGTAACAGCTCTATATCCATCCTCTCAGTTAACTCTCAGAGAAGACATCTGAAGTAAAAGACGTAACTTTTTGTCCCTTGAACTTCTAGAATATTCGAAACCACATGACAGAAAGCGTGCATGCTTGAAATGCAACTGAGATGATAGATCAAGGGAATAAGTGGCTCCGAGCCAAGTGACTTCCGAGGGCAAAGGTTTTTCCTAAAGGTGGGGGTGCTTTCCTGAGGGGCTTTGTTCTCATGGAGGGGAAGGGTTATGAAATGGATGACGGGTAACAGTGGAGCCGGAGACAAACCCTCTGGGGTCCCGGCCTGTCAGGAGCCATCACAGCAG
>SJYC01006659.1:0-41710 GCA_006408675.1 Madoqua kirkii
TCTCAGAGGCACTCCAGCTTTCATACTTTCAGACACTGGAATTCCTTTCCTAGAGTAACTAAAGCCATAGCAAAGTATCCAACTTGGGATGCCTCTGCTCTGTGTTTCACAGTGTTAACAGTGGTAAAATTACTGTTTTAAACTACTGTTTAAAATTACTGATACTCAGACAGTCTCGTAACAGCTCTATATCCATCCTCTCAGTTAACTCTCAGAGAAGACATCTGAAGTAAAAGACGTAACTTTTTGTCCCTTGAACTTCTAGAATATTCGAAACCACATGACAGAAAGCGTGCATGCTTGAAATGCAACTGAGATGATAGATCAAGGGAATAAGTGGCTCCGAGCCAAGTGACTTCCGAGGGCAAAGGTTTTTCCTAAAGGTGGGGGTGCTTTCCTGAGGGGCTTTGTTCTCATGGAGGGGAAGGGTTATGAAATGGATGACGGGTAACAGTGGAGCCGGAGACAAACCCTCTGGGGTCCCGGCCTGTCAGGAGCCATCACAGCAGCAGCTGGACTTTCTGGTCCAATAAACAGCCCTGAAACCCCACAAGACACTTTATTCCCTCTCAGGGGTTCCCCTTCAGCAAAGACACTGTAGAAACAGGACATGAAGGGTCTTGTTTTGTTGACAGCACTGCAGTTGAATGCTAGATAATGCAGTCATTTATTTCCCAGAATACACACTTTATTTCTGAGGAAGCATATTTCCTGCAGGAATAGTAAATTCCTACAGAGATTTGCCTTGGGAATGGACCACACACCAAGCCACATCACCAGACTCCCAGTTCCACTGTAACTGTCCAGGAATGTATGTTCCCTGAGTATGAAATTCATTACTGATTAATTAGCAAAAGCCTTTTGAGCCAGAGATGGCTTACTCAGTGTTTGCTGTGCCATCATGTAGATTCATGAAGACTGCAAATTCCGGCCTTTCCTCCAGGCCCCAAACTCTCCAATCTCATGTTATCATGGACTCGGTGTCGAGCAAAACAAACCCCACATTCAAAATTTATGGGGAATAAACCCTTCTGGCAGTGGAAAGGTACACTGTGCATTCTGGGGTCAGAGAAGTCTTTATGAGCAAAGGAAGAGAAAGCATATTCAGTAAATAGTATTCATCTCAGGACCTTGCCCTTGACTCTGGGAGAATAATTATTTCTCACTCCAATAATGATTTACAGGGCTATTGGAATTTTATTTCTGCCTTCCTTACAAAGGGTTTCCCTGGTTGCTCAGATGGTAAAGAATCTGCCTGCAATGCAGGAGACCTGCGTTCAATCCCTGGGTCAGGAAGATCCCCTGGAGAAGGAAATGACAACCCACTCCAGTATTCTTGCCTGAAGAATTTGAATCTGAGAAGTCTAGCAGGCTACATACAGTCCATGGGATCGCAAAGAATCGGACACAGCTTGGTGACTATCCAGTTTCCATACAAAGGCATGCAGACATGATGCCAGAATTTTTATGCAGAGAAATTCTCTTGTTTAGCAAATTAAAAAGCTGGAAACATGACACGCCTGTTGTCTGCCACTATTATTACCATGATCACTCCTGGTAATTAGATTTCTATGGCGGGTAGGGCAGGGCGATGAGGACTTGAATTTTTGCCCTGAAGTTTTGCCTGAGCAAATCCTTATGGAAAACTTCAATCACAAAGAAAGCAAACTTATAAGGCGGACATCATATATAAAATAGATAACTAATGGGAAGCTGCTATGTACACTCACAGTCCAGCCTGGTGCTCTGTGACAACCTAGAGGGGTGAGGTAGGGGGAAGGGGGCTCAAGAGGGAGGGAGCATGTGTATACTTAGAGCTGATTCACGTTGCTGTACAGCAGAAAACAACACAACACTGTAAAACAATTTTCCTCCAATTAAAAAATAAATTTAAATAAGGAGAGAACTAAATACATGAAATAAAGCAATGATGTGATTTAAAACCCAACAAATGAAAAAACAACTTACAAGGTGGAGGAGGAAGAAGCTGCCAGGAAAAACCTATGACTGAGGTTTGGCCACTGCTCAGGGAGCAGAGTCCACTCTTCAAGCCTCCGAGAAGTAGCTGGCTCCTTTCTAGAAACACAGCAACTGCTCGATTCCTTATGGCGTTTTGTGGCATCACACATCAGAGCCCATCAGCTGCTCCTTCACTTCCAGGTGCTGCGCATTTGGCTCAAATGAGCCTGGAGCATGGAAGGTCTCTGTGAGCTAACTTGGTCCAACTGCTGCTCCCTGTCTTGAAAACCATGAGCTGATCTTGGTGAGTTTATATTTAATGATGTCAGGGGCTATTGTCGGGCTTCCTGGGTGGCTCAGTGGTAAAGAATCTGCCTGCCAATGCAGGGGACGAGGGTTTGATTCCTGGGTTGGGAAGATCCCCTGGAGGAGGAAATGGCAACCCAATGCAGTATTCTTGCCAGGATAATCCCATGGACAGACGAGCCTGGTGGGCTTCGGGCCATAGAAATGCAGAAAGTTAGACTCAACTGAGCATGCATGCATGGGGCTAAAGTCAGTTAAAAAAAAGATTTGGATGTATGGGGATGAAACCTTTTAGAAAGCAATTTGGTAATAGCTAATAACAAGAAGGCTCATATCCTTTGGCTTTTACTTCTAAGAATTTATCCTGCATTTGTGCTAAGTCATGTCTGACTTTTTGCGACCCCATGGACTGTAGCCCATTAGGCTCCTCTGTCCATGGCGATTCTCCAGGCAAGAATGCTGGAGTGGGTTGCCATGCCCTCTTCTAAGGGATCTTCCCAACCCTGGGGAAGAGATCAAACCAGTGTATCTTATGTCTCCTGCATTGGCAGGCAGGTTCTTTACCACTAGGGCCACCTGGGAATTAATCCTAAGAAAACCAATAAATTTTATATTCCAGGACTTATTCATCCTTGTGTTGCCTATAATTGCAAACATTTGAAACAAGCTATTTGCTTAATAACTGTTGGTCAAATATATTTTGGTAAATTCATTTGATGGAATGTTCCACTGACAAAGACTTGGGAAACACCAGGTGGTTAAAAAATATATATGTGTGTGTATATATATATATATATATATATATACACATATATAAAATATTTACAGTATCATCATAATTTTTCAAGGAAACAAATATGCATTTAAAATTGAGTAACAGATACATCACCAAATAGAAACAGAATTCTGAGTGATGAGATTATGGGTAATTCTATAATTTTTCTGTAATCAACATTTATACCATTTGTATTCAATATCATAATATTATTTAAAAATGGTTCCACTCATATGATGGCTTTGAGTTCTCATTCCTGAGAATCAAGTCTTTCTGGGGCTGGCACTGCTGCTGCTGCTAAGTCACCCCAGTCGTGTCCAACTCTGTGTGACCCCAGAGATGGCAGCCCACCAGGCTCCGCCGTCCCTGGGATTCTCCAGGCATGAACACTGGTGTGGGTTGCCATGTCCTTCTCCAATGCATGAAAGTGAAAAGTGAAAGTGAAAGTGAAGTTGTGTTCAACTCTTCGCGACCCCATGGACTGCAGCCTACCAGGCTCCTCTGTCCATGGGATTTTCCAGGCAAGAGTACCGGAGTGGGGTGCCCAGACCCACCCAAATTTGGAATGAGTGAAGAGAACTGGAGGGCTGAAGAGAGGGAAAGGAATGAGGTGGTAAGGAAGGGCAGCAGGCAGGGTTTGGGGTTCTGGGCAGGGCAGCGGTGGGTGGGAGTAGGGAGGAGGAAAGAGGATCTGAGTCAAAGGTTCTGGGGAAGTGAGGTTATTGCCCTTCTGGGAGGACAGGAAGGTCAGCATGTCCTGCCCGGGGCCACTGTCCTCTGACATGGGGTTATCAGGAGTGTGGCCAAAACCCAGCCACCCCATGTCTTGAGAAATGAGGTCAAGAGGTGCCCTGGGAGATAGTGAAGGAGACAGACCATGAAGGCACAGGATCACTCCAGTCACTGGACGCCCCTGGGTTGACTTACCTGGGGAGATACAAGCTGTTTTCTCCAATCCAGGCCCCATTCACCCAGGATCAAAATGACACCAACCACGGATCCATTGTGAACAGGTCAACCACCAGTGATCCTGCTGGTCCCTAAGCCTCCCACCCCAGCCATGGCATCTGAATGGCTCTTTACAGTTTACACATCATTCCCATCGTGGTCCAGGTGAGGAGCTGCAGCACTCCTTTCAGAGAACGCCCATTTACAGTCTGAGTAGAGGCACGCTGGGGGCTTTTGGTCTCTAATTCCATCTGCGATACCCTCTGTTGCCTTCTGGTGGCTGGGATTATACTCAGCAAATATGGATGGACAGCTGTTCTTCTAGCTACTACAGAATGGGGGGAAAAGCAGTGGTATTAATGAAGATTTAATTGCTCCTTTAAAATATATTTACTAATGAATAACTTTGCAGATTCAGTTAGATCAACACCAGGACCCCAGAAAAGAGAATTGGCCGTTTAGTGCAGACCAGCTAACGGCAGGTAAAATGGATGTTCTTTACGCAGACTTAGTATTCAGGAGGTCATCACCTACTGGGAGTTTTCGTCTGAAAATCAATGTTTTTTAGAAAGCATATGACTTAAGGTCATGACATTCAACCTCTGACCCAGCAGAGCAGCCCTAAAGCCAACCAGCCAGCCTATGTCGAATACCCCTGTGATGGGCACCTTGCTACCTCTCCAGGAGAATGTTTCATGTCTGCATAGGTATGGCGGGTAGAAACTGCAGTGTGCAGTGATATATTTGCATAGATATGGTGGAACTGCAGTGTGAGGGTCATGAAAGAGCACAGGGTTGAAGGGAATGTGCCTCAGTGTCCGAGGAGAGGGCAGGTAGCTGTAAGCATATCACATAGGATTATTATATCTGAATTTTAGAATTGCTATTTTAATCCTGATGAGCAAGTATGATCAGAAGTGCTTACACAGCCTTCTTTGCTAGTGGAGTGGTGCTGGGTAAAAGTATTGGTCTATTAAATGGTTTATTTTGTAGATAAAATTTGATTCCTGCTTCCCATTGACTTCCATTAGCTTCTCATGCAAAGCTTAATTATAGTACATATAGTACATCTACCTCAGCTCCTCTACTAGAAACTTTTTACCCACAAGGAATTGAAAATCATAATCTAGACTTGGTTGGTAGCAGACTGTATGTGGGAAGCCACATGGAGTTACAGGTTCATTCATTTGGCTTGTTACCATTTTGTGAGTATCGTGTGTCTCCTCTGTCAGACTGCATATTCCTTCAAAGAAGTAATTACTCCTCATATGTGACTGTAGACCCAACACTGAGCTCACACAGTACCTCACTAGCATGTGTTTGACAATTATTTGTAGAAGACTGTGTTGTATGTAGCACACTGAACAGGTGCTGAAGAATTAACACAATTAATAATGACCATCAAGCCAATGGTTTTATGTTAATAAAACATAATTTAAAGAGCACACTGCATTTATTCAACCCCAGAAATCACAACATCTTGACGCATGTAAAAATTTTTACAGTTTTAAAGTGCTTTGAAAGATATTTATTTTTTTAACAAGTGGAAAATAATGTTCTTTAAAAGACACTGAACTTTTAGTGGAAAATAGTATTACCAGAAGCATGTAACAATTTGTTGATCCTCTTTAAGAAATGGGATTTTGATTTAAAATATATACACAGCACTGAATAGCAAAATGATAGGTACACGTGGTTGGAATTAAAAGTGAGATCTGCTATTAAAAGCATTCCGATGGTGTCTTTGAGAGGGGAGGGGCGGGTGTTGGGTCGTTAGTGCTTCTGGAGATGAACTTCCTTGCTGGGTGAGGGGGTCTGAGTCAGTGGTCAGGGCAGCCATTCAGGCTGACAGTACCCTGAACTTCTGCGGCTCCAGTGACAGGGACAGGAATGTGGTTGACCTGAATATTCTTCAGGCAGCCAAAAAAGGATGTCCACACGGGAAGCTTCGGGGTCTTCAGATTCCCTGAAAGCAAAAGGAGGTGCATTTGATGGATCATTCATACTTTGTGGCATGAATGCTTCCCTAGTGGGGTGAGAGACATCGTCTTAGAGCAAAAGGTACCCCAGGTCTCAGGGCACCCCGTCATCTCCTGCCTTAAGTGGGCACCCGGCACACACCCTGTTGTGAGAAGTCAACCACAAGGCTACTCTTCACATCCTTCAAAGGAGATTCCACAGCCAAATCAACAGCCAGCGATCCGAGCTCTAGTGCTCTTTCATGGGTCATAGAAAGCTAAAAATTAACCACCAGGCCATCTGGAGGGACATAAAACAATGAAGCTCTTTCCAGGCAAACTTCCAGTCTTGAACTTGACTCCATCTCAACCCGCCTGATTCCCCCATTCTGGCTCCATGAGGCTTAATAACTCACCATAACTAAATGCCTAGAGGGGGAGAGATCAGTTTCTGAGGTCCTTGTCTGCTTCTTTATGATACCGAGCTCCTAGGTTCATGTGGCCTCTTAAGAGAGGTTGATAAATAAATCGTCAGCTTGGGACATTAGGGAGCCACAGCTATGGGGCCTGGGCTGCTGGGAAATGGTTTGTTGCTGGCAATTGGATTTCCCCACAAGCTGGAGAAAGGGCTTCCCTATCTACACAGTCCAGCCGATGGGTGCCCTGCTGATGAGCCATGGGCGGGGAGCGTTGCATTTGTTGGGTTAAGATGGACATGTTGAGAGTTGATGAGGGACACGGTGTAGGAGAAATCAGCACAGGAGTTACCTGGCACGCCTCCAATGTATAGACGCTCTAGCGGATGGGCCGGCGGGAAAGGGTGTCGTCCAGCCGTGTAGCTGTCGTCTGCGTCCAATTTCAGGTGCAGGATGTGCTGTTTTATGGTGACTGGAGGGAAAGGAGGTGGTCAGATCTATCACGGGAGGAGAGCCCTGCCCACCATGCAACGTCTACACCTGCACATCAACGCTGGCTTCTTTCTAACTCACTCCTGTCGGACCTGAGGGAGCGCTGCTCGAGGAAATTCCATCAACCTTAACACAAATTCAACCAATTTCTCACCACCAGGTGCTGTGTAGGTGATTCCACATATATGACAGAACTTACTCCTTAAAATGAATCCGTGAGGAAGGTATTATCACTCATTTCCCAGATAAAAGACTATCCCCCTCAGCCACTGAGGAGCTTGAAGCCGGGATTTAAGCCCCAGTTTCCTGTTCCCTTGTGGCTCAGCTGGGAAAGAATCCGCCTGCAATGCAGGAGACCCGGGTTCGATCCCTGGGTTGGGAAGATCCCCTGGAGAAGGGAAAGGCTACCCACTCCAGTATTCTGGCCTGGAGAATTCCATGGTCTGTATAGACCCTGGGGTCGCAGAGAGTCGGACATGACTGAGCGACTTTTTCTTCACTTCCTTTGCTCCAGAGGCTTGGTTCCCATGATGGTTCCTTCCAAGAAGACATGGACTGACTTCTGAAAACCGACTTCAAAGACAGAGGCTCTTGACCCTCTAAATAAAACTCCTCTCACATTAAAAACCTTAACCAACTGCGATGCAATTAGCTCTTAGCCAAGAAAGTGTTAGTCGCTCAGCTGTGTCCCACTCTTTGCAACCCACCAGGCTCCTCTGTCCATGAGATTCTCCAGGCAAGAACACCGAAGTAGGTTGACATTCCCTTCTCCAGGGGATCTTCCCAACGCAGAGATCAAACTCAGCTCTCCTGCATTGCAGGCAGATTCTTTGCCATCTGAGCCACCAAGGAAGGCCCTGGTATTCTAGCCAGTACAGTTTAGTATATCCCCAAACTCAGATGTGCAAGTTATTCATAAATACCAGATTCAATTTGAGAGGCTGTGTCTGTTCTCTGTCAAGTGGTTTGTCTAAATCTTCGGCATTAATATTAAATGGTTGTTGAAAAAACAACCCAACAATGAACTTTAACAATAGTAAGAGCAAACATTTACTGAGCACTTAGTATATATTGGACACTGCTAAGCACTTTATTGGAGAAGGCAATGGCAACTCACTCCAGTGTTCTTGCCTGGAGAATCCCAGGGATGGCAGAGCCTGGTGGGCTGCCATCTATGAGGTCACACTGAGTCAGACACGACTGATGCGACTTAGCAGCAGCAGCAGCAAGCACTTGATATGCATTATACCATTAAATTACACAACCCTGGCAGGTGTATCACTATTTTTATCTCCATTGTGTGGATGACAAAACTGAAGATAAAGAGAAATTAAGTAGCTTGCCCAAGGTCTCATAGATAAAGGCTGAAACTAAGATCTGAACTTGGTTACTTCTGACTTTAGAGCCAAAATCTAAGTCACAATGTTATCCTACCTTGAAAAAAACCCACAGCTTATCAGTTTGCTAGGCTTACAAACAAACAAACAACTCTCAAAGTGTTATGGAGAACTGGAGCCAAGAATTATGTAAATATGACTGGGGCTAAGTGAGAAGGGACAAATTCCCAGAATGTTAGCCTGGTGGGCTGCCCCTGGTCAAATGCTAGTGGACGGATGAACTGAGACCACGTTGGGACATTCAAGTCCGGATGGGAAAGGAGACTTGTTTCAGCCTGTGAACAACAGGCTTCCGAACATCATACCTGCCACCGAGTGCCACTGTCCATCACACAGAGCTTGCTTGGGTGTCACCGATGTCAAGACCCCACCTGCCTCACTGCCCACAGCGGCCGTGACCTGGAACACACATGCATTTTCCCATTTCCTTCAGAAAGGCAGGTGGAGCCCATGCCTGCCATGTCCCTTCCCAGCCCTTGCACCCTGACCTCCCAGGAGCCCTTGAAATATGAGTGCCCCTACCCATACCAGGTGGTCACGTGGGGACCAAGGCATCATAATAAGCATCTGCAGCATCCTTTTCAGGCATGTGAGCTGCAAACCCAGGGCCTGGGCTGAACTGATGCCAAAGGCAAGGAGCCTTTCTTCTGACCCTCAACCTTGATCCCATCAGACTGACTCAAAAGTTACTGATTAGCCTCCAAGACCTGCCTGAGTCATTAGTATGTGATAGTTGGATTGTTTAGGAGGACATGTGAAATTTGGAAGGCGAAAATGCTGGCTGAGGCCGACATACCACTGAAAAGGCCATGAAATTATATAATTCCATGAACACAGGCCTTCGGGAGAGTTCTCATCCAAGGAATTCAGCAGGCTAACCGACCAAGTCTGCTCTGGGCATATGCCAGGGTCAGGCATTCAACGTGCTATAGTGCAGAATTTCACATTCCCACTCTGGGCCAGGATCCTCCATGGGCTGAATCAAGGTCAAGGAAATGAGAGGACTGAAATAAGCATGTGGATAAATAATTTACATTTAATTTCCAGGTCCTCAGACAGTGCAGCCTCTTCTTGGGCAATTTTCAAGCTAAACAGTGTCATAGCTGTTAGTTAGAAAGGTTACCAGGTCTAGATTTTGTTTCGGGGGGTCGGATTTTTTTCTTATGCAGAAGCTCTCACAGGAGGCGCTTCCCAACCCCTCCCATGAAAAGTGAGGCTTGTCTGCACCACCGTTAAGCATAGCTGCTCGCTCCTCTGGCCCACGAGAGGCCTGCTCACACTTCAAGCTGCAGCTTAATAAAAAAAGCATCCAAGAGTTTGGGCTACTATATTTTATCCTGAGAGTTTTCCCTCATGTTTAATAAACTGGAAGGCTAGAGGTACAAGAAAATGGCGTTATTATCAATCTTTGCCTTAAGGTCTTAATTGAGAGAAGCTTCCTGGAAGAATTCGGTTTTAAAGAGATTTTTTTTTTTTAAAAGGTAAGAGATGGACTTCCCTGGTGGTCTAGTGACTAAAATTTCATGCTCCCAATGCAGGGGGCCTGGGTCCGATCCCACATGCCACAACTGAGAGCTCTCATGCTACAACTAAGACTCAGGGCAGCCAAATAAATAAATAAATATTTTTTACAAAGGTAAGAGGTAAAGGTGGGGGGTAAAAATAAGATATGGAGTAGGCCTGTGAGTGATGGGAAGGATGGAGCAGCATGCTCTGAAGAAGGAATCCAGGAAAAGCTGAAGGAAGGCTGGATGCAAGCCTGGTGATCAGCCTGACTGCAGGGACCCGGAAGGCCAGCATGCCGTGTAGACAGGGCCAGGGGAACTGACCCAGAGGACACAGGGCCACGGGCCTGGGTGTCACACAGGGCAGACAGCTGGTGAGAAAATCCATCCCGTGAATTCTGGTCCTGCCCTTATGAATAAAAGGAGAGACGTGACAAGGTGAAGCGGAGGGGAGAAAAATGAAACTGTTCTGTGTATACAGCAGCTTCTCTTCTGTTGGATGAAAGCCCTCAGATATAAGCATTATTCTCCATGTTTTAATTTAGTTTTTCCCTTTTTTGGCCACACCACACAGTATGTGGGATCTCAGTTCCTTGACCAGGGACTGAAACTGTACCCCCTGCATCAGAAGCTCAGAGTCTTCACCACTGGACTGCCAGGGAAGCCCTAGTCTCTTTTTAAAGACAAAGAAAGTGAGTCTGAAAGAGGTTAAAACTCCCTAGGGCCATTTAACTAAGTGGTGGAGCTGAAACTCAGCCCAGCCTGTTTGCATCTGCCCAACTTTAAAGATGAAGAACAGAAAACAAGACGACCAAATTGCTTGCTAAACCAAAAGAGTAGCCCTGAAGTGATGTCTCTTAAATACGAGATCGGATTCCACTCCACCACAACTTCACCTACCTTGTTCTCCAGGAACAGAATGCGGTTCTAATACAGATTCACACCCCCCCCCCATGTCATCAGAGGACCACGCACCTTTCCTGCTTCCATATAAACGCATAAGTGCTCCCCGGGTTGACTTCCAATGTGAATGAGAATTCCAGTGAGGCTTCTCGGACGAATGCTGAAAACAAGCTTAAATTCTGGCCCCAGCGACACAGAGTTAGCTTTCAAAAGAAAATTAAAGAAACACATCATAATTCAAGAAAAAGGATTCAAGCCTGAAGAATCAAGGCTATGAAGACTGCAATGCTTCCAAACTGCTCCTTACCTAAGATGATATGACCTCCTTCTTGGGAGAAATAAATGCCTTTCTCCAAAGAGCCACCCAAGCAGGGAGATACCCCAAAACTTGCAGAAGGCGTTTCCAGGGGTTTCAGATCCAATTGAAAGTTCCTCAGGCAGCCCACAAAGCTGTTCTGGGGGAGGCTCTGCAACCAAGCAGAAGAGAAACTGCATGACCCACAGCTCCCAGAAATGCACAGGCAGTCAAGGCCAAGGGTGAGGGTGGTTGTTCAAAAAAGCAGGAAGGAGGGGGATCCATCCATCCTGCTTCCAAGAGTCAGGTGGGCCTGACTGGTCCATTCTGGCTTCTTCCACAGTGCCATAAAGCATGGATACCAGGTGTCTCATGGGTGGTCAAAGTTTAAAGGTGTTGCTAAACCAAGGGGTGTGGGTACAGAGAGTAGGGGCGCTGGAGATGGCTATCTGGTGTGGAATCAAGAATAGAGGGGGTGTATTTGCAGCAACGTGGATGGACCTAGAGATTGTCATATTGAGTGAAGTAAGTCAGACTGAGAAGGAGAAAAACTGTATGACATCCCATATATGTGGAATCTAAAGAGA
This sequence comes from Madoqua kirkii, assembly GCA_006408675.1. Classification (NCBI taxonomy): domain Eukaryota; kingdom Metazoa; phylum Chordata; class Mammalia; order Artiodactyla; family Bovidae; genus Madoqua; species Madoqua kirkii. Next base: position 11,542 of record SJYC01006659.1, read on the forward strand.
AATGATACAAATGAACTTACTTACAAAACAGAAAGAGACTGACTGACTTAAGAGAACAAACTTATGGTTGCTGAGAGGAAGGGATAGATAGGGACTTTGGGATGAGCATATACACACTGGTATGTTTAACATGGATAACCAACAAGGGCCTACTGCATAGCACATGGTCCTATGCCTATTGCCTTATGGCAGCCGGGAGAGAAGGGCAATTTAGGGGAGAATGGCTACATGTATACGTATGGCTGAGTCCCTATTCTATTCACCTGAAACTATTACAACATATTAATTGGCTATATACCAATATAAAATAAAAAGCTTAAGAAGAAAGAATAGAGGGGGTGACTTGATCCCAGGCCACCATCAGAGCTGCAACAAGGGGGAATTTCCACTTTGCAAGTTCACAGATCTCCATATCTCTTTGCAGGTACAAAATACTTTAGAGTTTCATAAGCCCATGTGATAGCTTAAGGCAGGGCAGCTGACTGAAAAAAGAGGCCAAAACATTCCCAAAATAATAAAGTGTAAAAAAGCTCCTACATTGTTGCACCCAGTGCACCGTCAATGAATCACAAATGCTGGAGGGGTTAAGATCAGACACAGCGGATGGGATCAAAGGGCCTGCGTGGAGCCCCATGGCTGCCCAAAGTGGGCCTGGAACAAAGGCTCCTCACTTGGGGCCTGGGGATGAGCTTCCCTTAAATTATATATCAGAAGTCCAGTGCATTTTCTCAGGGAGAGGAGCTATAACTTCCATGAAATTCTCCAAAAAGTTAATAAATCGCTGAATAAAATCCCTCAGCACTCTTGTGGAGTAAATGCCTTTAGGATGCTGACATCCTACATGACAGATACAAGACATGATCATTTTAAGGGAATACCATGGCATTCTATAGGCATGTGGTGTCAGCGTCAACAAGAGAGTACTGATTGGGCCTCCTGTGAAATTTCTAATTTCTTCAGATTTGCCGTCATGAACAATGATGAGCATGCATCTGACATGATGCTCAGAGCCTACAGGACGGGCCATAACCTAACCTGGAATCCCCAAAGACGCTGTGTGTCTTGAGGTAGCCACTGGGGGACTGGATATTGCCACTGGGGGACTGGATATTGCCACTGGGGGACTGGATATTGCCAGCCCTTTGAAAGGACGTGGAGGAGGGCGATCCAGTGGTTTCCACCCTCGGGGTGAAGGAAGGCTGTAAACGGGACCTTGCATGTAAAGGATGTTGTAAGTGGGGTGCGACTGGTTATCTCAGATTTTAGGATCTTGAGTGCAATTTATCCAAGTCAAAAGAGCATCCAAATTGTGCCCCTGAATTGCTACTCTGTCCTGTGATTTCTCTGAGAAACAGGTACAGAGGCTGTAGAAAAACAAGCAATGAGTAACCTCCTTAGCAATTAACATGTTATCCATTATACCTGTGTTACATTATATATGTATAGATTATATGGTATACAGTATATATAGAGAGATTATGTGTTATACATTATAATGTAGTAGATAATACATAAATTATGTTACATATTACTTGTGATACATATATAGCAGTTACTATATATGAGTAAAACAGTACTTTGACTGGCTGGGGCTTTGGCCCAAACCCCAGTGCAAAATTCAAGCGGGCCAGGATGAGCCCTGTGGAGACATCACAGGCAAGGCCCAGTCAGCCTGACCGTCCAGAACCCACTCTGGCAGAATTGCCCTGCTTTAATTACATCCATTTCCAGCCCGGAATGGAGTCTGATCCCTCCCCTCACACTAGATTGGGCGCCCATGGAGAGGGAGGGGGCAGGAGGGGCTGAGCGTCTGGTAGCGCATTTGCCAGAAGACAGCCTCTGGGTCGGAACTGTTAACAGGCCCATGTTCGCTTAGTGAGCAAAAAGGGCAAATCTGGGAGAAGAGTGATGGGTGGGTTCGGCCACCCCAAGTAACCAGGGCAGTGAGCACTCTGGCCTCGTGGAGGAGACGAGGGAAGGGGCACCCACAGAGCTCAGCCCTGAGGCCACAGCCCCATTGGAGCCTTTGAACCTGACAAATCCAGGCACGTGCCCCTCCTTCTGGGGACAGAGACTGGTGACTTTCCCCTCAGTCCAAATTTTCCCCAAGATTGGTTCTTGGGATAATTTTATCTTATAACATGTTAAATAACATTAAAACATAGATTCAGTTTTTAAAATAATTTAAAGTATTTTGATACTCTCGAATATCTTATAAAACTTAGAAGGTGACTTGTTCTCATCTATGGCTCCGAAGCATCCCTGCTTACCTTTGGCTTCCCTGATGGAGCTGATCCCAAGTAAACTGGTGCTCTGAGGCTGATGGTGGAATTTCCAGGCAGACGTCCCTCCCGGATCCTCAGACCATCCACAACCAAGCGCCCCTTGCCTCCATCTTGCCCAAATGTCACCTTAAGGATAAAGAAAATAAGTTAACTGTGTTCTTACCTTCAACAGCTGGCACTGTAGTTTATTGGTGGTCACAGGAATTTAAAAAAAAAAAATGTTTCTATCCCTTCAAGTAGCTTTGGAAAAAACCAGAGATGTTTTCCCTAGTGTTTTTCATCATCCTTATTTTGTGAGATTATGTTAGATATTAACCAGAGTGAGCTTACAACATGAACTAAAAAAAGATTCTCATAAGTGAACAAAAATAAATAGCTGGCCTGGAAACTTAGACAAAAGACAAATAACTGGAGTCAAAGGATCATAAATAAACACACATCCATGCAACGCAGGGGAAGGAAGAGTTTGTGCAGAGCTGAGATGGGGAAAGCCACACGCTCCTCTGAGCAGGGGCCCTGGAGAAGAGCCCAAGGGCTACTTCCTGTCTAACAAGAGGAGCAAGTGTTTTCAGCTCTTTGCTAAAAGTCAGGATCCCTGGACTCTGGGTGCAGACTCTGCCTCCTCATGGCCACCAGACTATTCACTAACGGCTCCCCAGTGTAGACGCCCAGCTGTGACTGCTGGCCTCCAGCGTCTATTGACACCTGGGCGTGGATGTCTTACAGGCAACTCCATTGAAGGATATTCACAACAGCCATACCCACCTTCCCCACATCTTCTCCATCTCATCTCCACTACTGACCCCAATGCTGGTCCAAAATCACAGGACTCCGTCTTGACTCCTCTCTTTCCAGAGGAGTCAAGAGGCTCTCTGAGCTCTGCCTTCAGACACATCCACTCTCTCCTCCTCCGCCTTGGTCTCTTGAACCAAAGGCAACAGCATCCATCTGGTCTTCTACTTTTGCTCCTTTTTAAATGCTTCAGCTAAAGAGGGTTTTGAAAAGATAAAGCTAATCGTGTAATGCTTTTTTTTTTTTCTTTAAGTTTCAGACTCTCTAAAAGCTTCAGAGACTCAGAATAAAATCCCAAATCCTCACCTAATCCAGTGTTTAAATGACCTGGGCCTGCCTCGCCCTGCATCCCTGGTGGCTCAGATGGTAAAGAATCTGCTTGTAATGCAAGAGACCTGGGTTCGATCCTGACTTGGAAGATCCCCAGGGGAAGGAGATGGCAACCTACTTCAGTATTCTTGCCATGGAGAATTCCATGGACAGAGGAGCCTGGTGGGCTACAGTCCATAGGATCACAAAGAGCCGGACACGACTGAAGCGATTTAGCATGCATGCACACACTTGCCTTAAACTGCATTTCTTTAACCCCAGGATGCCTTTAGGCAAGGGATGAGATGCTGAGGATGTGGGCCTTATACCTGTGCTCTAGAGAAAGCATTCCAGACTCAGAGAAGGGTCTGGAGACCTGGAAATTGTCCTGAAGGAGAAAAATGGTCCGGGGGCAAGGACAGGAACAAGCAAGGAACAGTCCACGGAGCTGTGAGGTGGGGAGGATCTGAAGAAGCAGAGAGGAAAGCCTGTCTTGGCATCTAGGATGACATCCATGCATGGCACGTGCAGGAGTCTCTGGGCTGAGATGCTGGGGTGCTTGGTGCCTCTCACCACCCACCTTTCCCAGTGCTTACGCCCTCTTGCCTGGAAGAACGCTGAGACTTCCGTCTTTAGCTACTGGCAGTGAACTTGGCCCCGGGGGAGGTTCTAAGGCAGCCCCAGAGCTCACCGTGTGCCACTTTCCGTCACTGCACTTCTCTTTGCTTTTGAGTTTCACTTTTTTCCCTTCTGCCCCCAGGGCAAAGACCAGCCGTCCTTTTGAAAGATAAAGAGCCATAAAGGAGCTCCTTGTCCCTGTATAAAACACGAGCCCTCTGGACGCTGTTGTCAGCACATCCACGGCAAACTGTGACCTGCAGGGGAGACAGCAAAAGGCGAAGAAGGAAAACAAGAGGTTTGTCGTGTTTCTCCAAATCTCTAAAGCCAGGAGAGAGGGTGAGGAGCAACTCCCCACTACTCCATAATAAGTGAATAAGCTAAGGCATGTAATTGATTAAACAACCTATTCCTTTGGGAGTTTTTAAAAGCATGTTTTTCAGCCGTTGAAAGTTTTGTTGTATAATTTCCTTATTGTGTTGGGGAATAAGAGGAAGTTTTATGACAACCTCAGCTAGTAATGTAAGTCCCAGTGAATGGCAAGGAAGAAGATGACCTACTTAGAAAACTATGGTAAAATACAATAACATAAAGCTTAGCATCTTAACCATTTTTAAGAATATAGTTCAGAAGGGTTAAGTACCTTCACTGTTGTGCAGCAAATCTCCAGAACTCTTTTCATCTTGTAAAACTGAAACTCCCTACACATTAAACAACAGCTCTGTATTCCCTCCTCCCCACAGTGCCTAGCAACCACCATTCTGCTTTCTGTCTCTAAGAATCTGACTGTTCTTGGTGTTTCATAGAAATACAATCATACAATACTTGTCTTTTTGCAACTGGCTTATTTCCCTGAGCAGCCTCGATTTTTAAACCCAGTGACTATGCTTTCTATTTCTTACACACGCAGGGAAAAGAAAGTTGTGAGGAAAAGTCTGGGAAAAACTTGAATAACAAGGATTTGAGTTAAGCATCGGGTAGGCATTTTCTTTCTGTCAGACATATTTAACACAGAAGCACAGAAGTCCAGATCCACCTTCTCTTGCCCACCCTTATGTTTCTCAGACCTTGATATCTCACCTTTGATGGAACAGGAATTAAGCAAGCATCATGCAGTAAAAGCAGAGAGTTAAAGTTAATATTCCTTTGCATGATGGTTGCACATGGGCACATGTGGCTAAGCAAGCTTTACTTTCTATGCAAACTCATATCCATTCATCCATTTACTTATTCATTCAACAAATATTTAATGAGTGGGTCTTATGTACAATGCACCATGATGAGCTCTGAGAACCAAGCAATGGATGTTCATTCTTTGACAGGTCTGTGGTGTGTAGATGCCCTGGTTGTGGTTTATTCACTAAGTCATGCCCAGTGGACTGTAGCCGGCCAGGTTCCTCTGTCCATGGGATTTTCCAGGCAAGAATACTGGAGCAGGTTGCCATGCCCTCCTCCAGGGGATTTTCCCGACTCAGGGATGGAACCCACATCTGTCTCCTGCATTGGCAGCCAGCTTCTTTACCTCCACCGCCACCCGGGAAGCCCTAAGAAACAGTTACTGAATTGAATTAAATGGAAAATGTGAAGGCAGAATCAGAAAGTAGAAGAAATACTGACACTGTTACACCTCTCTGTTTTTTAATACTGTGAGGCGGAGCAAACCTGGAGATGCACTTTCATTCTTCAGATTTACAAGCTTCCTTGAGGGTAGAGTTCCTCAGAATGAAAAAGAAATCTATATTTGTGAGATTAAACCGACCAGATGGTGACACTGCTCAGTGTGTCTCTTGGTGTAGCTGTGTGTTAGTGCGGAGGTTTGGAGAAGGAGGGTTAGCCAATTTGAGGAGGATATTAGAGCTTGCTACAGAATTAAAGTACTTTACATATGTGGGCTGTGTTATTGGACTTGACATTTGCTTTCCAGCATTATTTCTTAAAGCAATTTTCTTTCAGAAAAGACTAACTGACTAACACCCCAAAAAGACATCAGTAGCTTCAAATCCTGGCATATTGTGCTGCAGCTATGAGTCTTTATTGCAGAGGATTGGAAGGTAAGGCAGAGAGAAAAGAAGCTTTTTTTTTTTCCACATTCACCCAGAGGTTACAATGGTAATGAAAGGGGAATTCACTCAGTCGTGTCTGACTCTTTGCAACCCCTATCCCTGTATAGTCCATGGACTTCTCCAGGCCAGAATACTGGATTGGGGTAGCCTTTCCCTTCTCTAGGGGATCCTCCCAACCCAGGTATCAAACCCCATGTCTCCTGCATTGTGCTGAACTGATTGTTTCAGGGTCTGAGCAGCACCTGTCTCTTATACACATCTAGATGTGTATAAGAGACAGATCCCAGGGAGACTGCTGCCACCCTGACTCAAAGAGCAGCGCTGGGGAGCAGGGCTGGCCCAGGAGGGGCGGACAGCTGAGAAGGTCACCACCTCTGCCGTCTGCCTGTCTCCCACTGACACAGCTTTGACACAGCTTTGCCACATCAGGGATCTCCATAATGTCCAAGAGTCTACTGGAGTCTGCAGCCTGGGGCTGAGGGTCACCTCCAGAGCTTGGACCCTCCCCTTCCGGCTTTCACACACTCAGCCCCTCCCCTTCCGGCTTTCACACCTAACTGCGAATCATACACTTGCTTACTGAGCCCTCCTCCGAGGGCCAGCTCATTACAACCTATGACCTCTCCTCCCTCCAAGCAAGACATTACCAACCGTATTTAACTGATGAGAAAACTGAGATTCAAAGAGATGGAGCAATTTGTGGAACCGTGAGGCAGGTGTAACTGTGCCACGTTTAAACGTGGCATAATTAGACAAGCTGAACAGCAGCGTATGGTGGCCTTGGAGTTGCCCCTCAGAGCTCTGTTCAGGAGACCCCACTGCTGGGGCACAGCGGTCTGGCAGCACCCAGCTGCCCCCTCTCACAACCTCAGTGGCACCCAGTGACTCCCAGCCACACATCAAGCTCAGAAGAAAGGAGCCAAGCCATTCTGCAACACTGGTGATGATCTTTGCTTGCGATGCCCACCCGCCAGCATGACTTCCTCAGAGCTCCCCTGCTGTCTGGGGCTCTTCCCACCTCTGTCTGACTTCCCCTCTCCTTTCACAGTACCCCCACCACGTCTTAGCTGAAGGCTCTCCCCACTAGCTCCTGCTCCCCCCTTTTATCTTCCACGGGAACAGCCGTTCTCTTGCGCATCTAATCTCAACTTGACATCTGCACTCCCAGGACCTGAACTGGCTTGTGGCCTGAGGTCACACAGTGAGCCAGTGGCTGAGCGAGTGGATGGAAAGCCAAGATCGGAAAGCCATGTCTTTTTGACTTTCGGGCAATTCTGCCTCGTAGATAAGTCACCAAAGAATTCTGGGCACCGTTTTATTTATGTCTCCTTTAAATCTTATGAAAATGACAAGCCTCGCCTCTCTTTTTTTCCTGACACAATTAATATCTCTGCTCATTCCCTCCTCCCCCAAAGAGATGCAACTTGTTAGCACAAAACGTCCCAATGTATTCTCTAAAGATGATGTTATCTGGCACCAAGTCTTCCTGAAAGAATGATTTTTCTCTGACTGTAGAATGCAGGAGAAGAAAGGTGATGTATTACAGAAATAAATAGCAGCTTTGGAAAGACATATCGGCCTTATTTTTAGCACACTGTCAGTTCTAAACCAGAGCTGAACTGATTGTTTCAGGGTCTGAGCAGCACCTGTCACGTGTGCCTCTGGCCACATGGAGGAAGGGTGCTCCAGTGGCTGGGCTCTGTGTGCTGGGCAGGCCAGGACCTCTTTTCATAAATATGGTTGTTCCCCACTTCACTGGACTTCCCACGTGGCTCAGCAGTAAGGAATCCTCCTGCCAAGCAGGAGACACAGGTTCGATCCCTGTGTCGGGAAGATCCCTTGGAGGAGGGCATGGCAACCCACTTCAGTACTCTTGCCTGGGGAATCCCATGGACAGAGGAGCCTGGTGGGCTACAGTCCATGGTATCACAAAGAGCTGGACATGATCAAGTGACAACAACAAGCCCCTTCCTCAGTGGCAAGTCCTGGCATCATGGCAGTTAGCCTGCCCTAGTGTATAATACTCCATAGAGTCAGAGTCTGAGATAGCGTGGGGCAAAAACATGAAATAATACCTGGGTTTCAGCAACTCCTGGGGAAGCATGAATAACAAGTGGCTGGTGGGACTGTCCCCAAACCGGAGGGCTCTGTGGCTGGTCTGGACCCCTGGAAGTGGTGGGCAAGACTGAGCCTCTCTCCATGCCTTCGAGCTCCTTGGGGAGATGGCTGGTGCATCCTGCAATGACTGTGTGGGAGAGAAATAAAAAATCAGGACGGCTAATTATCTGGGGGAAGGGTGGAGGAGAATGCCTGTCTAGCTAAGTGTCTTACTCAGTTTTGACTTTTGATTCTAAGAGCTGAATTCAATAGGGATGAATTCATACTGGGGAGGGTGCATGTTGCTCCCATCTTACACAGGTCTGTGGTACATGGTACCAGCAGGTATCCAGAGCACCTCCCCTCCCTGGGGGCTTGCTTCCCTGGTGGCTCAGACAGTAAAAAAATCTGCCTGCATTGCGGAACACCTGGGTTTGATCCCTGGGTTAGGAAGATGCCCTGGAGGAGAAAATGGCTATCCACTCCAGTATTCTTGCCTGGAGAATCCCATGGACAGAGGAGCCTGGCTGGCTACAGTCCATGGGGTCACAAAGAGTCGGACACGACTGAGCAACTAACATTCCTCTTCCTGGAGCTTCAGAAGACCCACAGTGGTTCTCAAGAGAAGAACAGTAGTAGTTCTTGAGAGGTAGCATTCAACCATTTTTATCAAGAAAAACAAAAGCCTCACTCTAGTGAGTGAAACCTTGGGCTCCAGTGAACTCCAGTGAGTTCACCTCCCCTAGCCTCCTTTCTCCTCCAAACCACCCCTGTTCACCGAGCTTCCCAAGCCTGTAGAGAGCATACGTGAAGAGCCAACCTGACTATGAAGAGCACGTTCTCTGGGGCTCGACAGCCCTAAGTTTTAACTCCAGCTCTGCTTGCTGGGTGCTCTCGGGCAGTCTTTTTAACCTAAGACTCAATTTCCTGACCTGTAAGGTTGGCATTTTATTCTGCTCTTTAGGGGTATGGTGAGAACTGAGAGATGAGAGAACACACGTGGCGAAGTGTCTGTACCTGTGAGTCCCCCCACTTCCTGCTGCCTCCTCCCAGCTTTGGGCTCCTGTTTGTGGAGCAACAACACGCACTCATCTAAATTCAACCCAGACTCCAGACCCAGTCTGACTATCTCCCCCTCCAGAAAGAACACCCTCAGCTCCTGATCTCAATAGCAGGACATGGGCCTGCAGACCATTCGTGTCCCTTTCAAGTTATCAGTGTATTTAGTGATAATAAACCCACTCCAGTGTTCTTGCCTGGAGAATCCCAGGGACGGGGGAGTCTGGTGGGCTGGCGTCTATGGGGGTCGAACAGAGTTGGACATGACTGAAGCGACTTAGCAGCAGCAGCAGCAGCATTGCATGCCTACCATGTGCCACATGTTTTATGCCTATTACCTCATTGCTCATAACACCACGAGATATTACTATTACCTATCCTCATTTACAAGGCTTCCCCAATGGCTCAGCAGGTAAAGAATCTGCCTGCCATGCAGGAGACTTGGGTTCGATTCCTGGGTCAGGAAGATCCCCTGGAGAAGGGAATGGCAACCCACTCCAGTATTCTTGCCTGGAGAATGCCACGGACAGAGGAGCCTGGTGGGCTACAGTCCCTGGGTTGGAAAGAGCCAGATATGACTGAACGATTAAGTACTCACTCACTGTCCTCATTGATGCTGCAGGAAGCAGACCCACAGAAAGGTTAATTATTCAAGAAAAGAAAACTCACGTAGTACCTGAGAAAACCCGATGCAAACCCAGGAAGGCTGTCCCCAGAGTCCAGTATTTAACCACAAAGCCTGGTGGCCTTCTGTTATTGGGCTCTTGGAGGCAGAATTTCATATTCTGTCTAATCTGAGGGCTTGCATGGAACAGGGAACATTACATCCAGTGTATTCACTGGGTCTCTCATGTCAGTTGTACCATGCCACTCTTCTGCGGATGCCCCCAGAGACACCTGCCAGTCTCTGACCAGCTTTCCACCCGCTTGAGGCACCTGTCACTCGATATGCCACCAACTCCATTCATTCTCCTTCCGTCTAAAGGCTTGTCCTTATCCTCTCTACACGACTGACTTCTCCATCCACCCAGTAACCCGCACTAGTTGCCTCAGAATTATATTAACTCCTGCCTCCTCTGCCACCCACCTTCAATTATTATATGGTCTGATACATTCCATCCTCTGAATAGCTCCGAGTCCATATTCATCTCCACCAGGACTGTGCTAATTTAGCTTCTCAGCCTTACAGAGAAAAAAATGACTCTTATGACTTCATTCCTGATGGGGATGTTCTAAAGATGATCTCTTCCTAAGAGTTAATGACAACACTTTGGGATTTATGAAATATACTTCTTAAATACCATTGAATGTTTCTCTTTATGTACTATCTCTTCAATTCCCCCAAATCATTGTGCAGCGGGAGAATTACTGACAGGCAAGCAGCATGTGGTTGACATGAAGTGAAAAGTGGGTTGAATGGAAGTGCATTGTTCCCGAGAAGGCCCCGGCTTTGAGGTCAGGCTGTCTGAGTTTAAATTCCAATGCCGCTTTCCATCTGTGGGAGCCGCGCAAACTGCTCACCTTTCTAGGCTACGGCATCCTTTTTTCTGAGATGTGGCTGATAATAGTACTTCTCCCATGTGGTGATATGAGGGTTTAGTAAGAAAATCCACTTAAAGAGCTCAGTGCAACACCTGGCACTCAAAGGTGCTCACCATTATCCATTAATCATGTTAACTGTAACTTCGGATACGAGGAGGTCACACTGTTGACCTCAGGCAGAGCTAGGAATTCAAGTTCTAACCCTGTGTTCAGTTTATGATGACGCTTCCACTCTTCCAAACCAGGAATTTCATTTCCTCTCAGTCTCTCTTAGTTCCAAACATTAGAATCACCCAGGAGCTTTATAATCTCCTGTCACTTGGACCTAACTCAAGAGCATTGGACTTAATTGGGTGGGATGCAACCCATGCACTGGGATTTTAAACACTCCCTGATGTCCCTAATGTGCCATCAAGGTCAAATCACACTGGTTGTGGCAAGACCTGGGCACATGTGTATATCCTGTTACAGGAGGCAAGAGAGAAGTGTCTGTGGGTAGGAAAAGGCTCATCAGCTGCAGACACTGAGAAACTGAAGGCAAGGTCCTATTTGCTCTTAGTTCAGTCAGTAAGTCCTGTCCAACTCTTCATGACCCTGTGGACTGTAGCCCACCAGGCTCCTCTGTCCAGGCAAGAATACCACAGTGGGTTGCCATTTCTTCTCCAGGGGATCTTCCTGAGACAGGGACTGAACCTGCATTGGCAGGTGGATTCTTTACCACTGAGCCACTAGGGAGACCCCTCTATTTGTTTCCAGGGCTGCAAAAATTGCCAAGCATTCAAGATTCAAAAGAGAAGCTAAAAAGAAAACTGCTCTGACATTTTGGTGAAATCCAATGATGGATGACCGTTAGTCCCACTTCCTCGAGGCACTGGCTGCCACGGGAGAAAGTGATCCACACTCCTCCCCAGCATCTCCAGTGAGGGAGATTGTCTTCTGAGAATCAAGAAGCAAACCCCAATGCATGGTTCTTGACACTCACCTGGGGATACTGAAAGTCTTGGCTTTGTAAAACCTTGTGGACCCTTTAAGCAACATTAGAAAAGGTGGTTCGTTTAAACTGCAGAATCCCAGGGACACATCTCTCTTGGAAGATTTACTGGCCAGATCCAGGACTTCTGGACTCTCTGATGATCTGGAATGACAGCGGAAACAAACTCTGACACATCCAGGAAGACACACTGGGAGGGAGAATTCGTTTCAAACGTATACGTTGTTACTGCCCTGATTTCAGGCTAAACGCTCATCTGTTTCCATCTAGTACAGGGTGTGTGTGCGCGCGCGCGTGTTAAGTCACTTGAGCCATGTCTTGATTCTTTGCAACCCTAGGGACTGTAGCTCGCCAGGTTTCTCTGTCCGTGGGGATTCTCCAGGGAAGAATACTGGAGTGAGTTGCCATGCTCTCTTCCAGGGCATCTTCCAGACCCAGGGATCGAACCTGAGTCTCTTATGTCTCGTGCATTGGCAGGTGGGTACTTTACCATTAGTGCCACCTGTAAATTATTAACACATATATGTGGGAACTAGAAAAATGGTACTGATGAACCTATCTCTAGGGCAGGAATAGAGATGCAGAAGTAGAGAAGAGATGTGTGGACCCAGGTGGAGGAAAGCGACGGTGGGATGAACTGGAGGAGCAGCATGGACACATATACACTAGTGCTGCTGCTGCTAAGTCGCTTCAGTCGTGTCCGACTCTGTGCAACACCACAGACGGCAGCCCACCAGGCTCTGCTGTCCCTGGGGTTGATTCTCCAGGCAAGAACACTGGAGTGGGTTGCCATTTCCTTCTCCAATGCATGAAAGTGAAAAGTGAAAGTGAAGTCGCTCAGTCGTGTCCGACTCTTAGTGACCCCATGGACTGCAGCCCACCAGGCTCCTCTGTCCATGGGATTTTGCAGGCAAGAGTACTGGAGAGGGGTGCCATCGCCTTCTCCGCACATATACCCTACCACGTGTGAAACAGATAGCTGGTGGGGAGCTGCGGTGCAGCACAGGGAGCGCAGCCCGCTGCTCTGTGATGACCAGGGAGGGGCAGGATGGGGGCGGGCAGCTGGGAGGGAGGCTCGAGAGGGAGGGGCTATATGTATATTTATAGCTGATTCATGTAACTGTACAGCAGAAATGAACACAAAATTGTAAAACAACAATCCTCCAATTAAAAATAAAAATTTTAAAAACATTTAAAAAAAGAAATATGAAAAACAAAATAGGCAGAGAGGACAAACACGGATACCAGATGACCTAGAATGACAATGAATAAGAGGAAACCACAAAAGTGACTTTGAGAAAGGATTTATCTCACTGCATTTCTGTAGACAAATCTCCTGGGTAAATCTACTTTATCTTATGACTGTCACCAAGCCCTGACAGCAGCTCATAAGCCTACCAGGGTGCCTAAGGCTCATGAACAGGGCCGGGCCCTCCCTCTGCTCCGGGGAAGAGTTTTGCTCTCATCTAAAAAGGGACATAATCTGAAAGTTAATTTTAATTAAACCTATTCCAAGGTTATGTTCCAAAGCTGCTGCTACAAAGGGAGGCCGGGCCCCAGAGCTTTCGGTTAGTTTGCTTTCAATGTGTGCATTGTGCCAAAGATGTGAGCGCTGGACCATAAAGGCGGCTGACACCTAAGAATCGATGTTTTCGAACTGAGGTGCTGGAGAAGACTCTTGAGACTCACTTGGACAGCAAAGAGATCAAACCAGTCAGTCCTACAGGAAATCAACCCTAAATATTCACTGAAAGAACTGCTGAAGCTGAAGCTCCAATACTTTGGCTATCTGATTAGAAGAGCCGATTCACTGGAAAAGACCCTGATGTTGGAAAGATTGCGGGCAGGAGGAAAAGCGGGTAATAGAGGATGAGATGGTTAGATGGCATCACCAACTCAATGGACATGAGTTTGAGCAAACTCTGGGAGATAATGAAGGACAGGGAAGCCTGGCGTGCTGCAGTTCATGGGGTTGCAAATGGTCAGACATGACTGAGCGACTGAACAACAACAAATCATGCCAAAGAAGGTGTTTGGGAAGTCTGCCCATGAGAGCAGCGGGAAGCCACGGTGACCAGCTCTCTGTGTTGGCAGGACCCTCTCATCAGCTGCACACACACCTCTGGATGAAAACATTGCTGATGCAGCCCTCGAAATGACTCCCGCCCAGACGCAGGGACTGCTGGAAATCTGAAAGGCCTCGAAGCCTTTGGTTATTCTTCAGAGGCTGGTCATCAATGAGGAGCCGGAGTCTGAAAAAAAAAACCCCAAACAGGAGTGAGAACAGCTGGTGAGAACGATCTTCTCCAGGTGGGCAACGGACTGTCTTTGATTCAGACCCAAAGTCTTTTACCTGAAAGAACTCACTCAACTATTTTGAAAGAGCATTTGCAGTTTTTTCCATGTATTTCTTTTTGCACATGGCATTTTTATTAAAGTACTCTACAGGCGTAGCTCGCTTTATTGGACTTCATTTTAAAAATATGCTTCACAGATATTGCAGTTTTTGAAAAATCGAAAGTTTGTAGCAACTTGCCTCAGGCAAGTTTACTGGCACCATTTTTCCAATAGTATTTGCTCACTCCGTGTCTCGGAGTCTCACTTTGGTAGTTTTCACAAGATTTCAAATGCTTCCCAGCGAAACAATTACAACTCCCTGAAGGCTCAGATGATGGTTAGCAGTTTTAGTGATAAAGTATTTTTTTACGTAAGGTATGTACATCGTTTTTTTTTTTTAAGACACCTATTGCAGACTTGATAGATATCGTATAGGGTAAGTATAATTTTATATTCACTGGGAATCAAAAATGTTGTGTGACATTTTTTATTGTGTCATTAGCTTTACTGCAGAGGTCTGGAACTGAACCCACAATACCCCCAGGTATACCTGTATATATACCGAAAGTACCGGTCATAAGTGCCCAGCTCAATGCATCTTTGAAATGTGAAAACACCAATACTGCCAGCTCCCCAGGCACCCTGCCTGGGCTCCCTTTCCAGTTCTCCCTCTCCAAGAGGAACCAGCATCCTTAATTCTGATGAAATAATTTAGTTTTGCCTGCTTCTGAATTTTATATACATGAAATCATGTATATAATGATTTCACCTGTGACTTCTTTTGCTCAGCCTTACACGCGTGGTTCATCCGGGTTGCTTTGCACAGCTGTAGATTTTTCATTCTCATTCTCCCATTTTGAATGCACCCCAATTTATTTATCCATCCAACTGTTAATTCTCAATCAATGAGAAAATTATCGATACAGTACCAAGAAGAAGGTCAAGATTTACTAGTAAAATAGTGTCAACATTGAGGACAAATATGTCTCAGAAAAGATGCTAGAAAATTCCATTAAACTAAATAAAATAAAATTCTTAGTGCTCTGGCAGAAGAACCATTCCACTCACCCAGAGTTGTCGCTTATTACAGACACATAATGCAGTAAACCATCCATGTACGTCTGTGGAGATGTGAAAATCGGGCTGCTGCTGTCCCTGGTGCTCAGTTCAACGTGACCATCTTCCAGGGTGACCTGCAGACTGCTTGCCTGCAATCATCAGAGAACAATGTACCCATCAGTGCAATCCACCTGCATTTAATATGAATGTATCAATACTGAATGTGTGAGTAAAACTATGTACAAAACAGGATGTTTCAAACCCAATGTTTTGACTTTGCTATTTTAATCTAAAGGTTATTTTTGAATATTTGGATTCTGTATTTATGAATATAACAATCTTATGCAAATTTTTCAACATTGATGAATCTGTCAAGAGCACTTTATGGACCTACATTCATTAACCAACTTAATGTCTCCATCAATTATACAAAAGTTACACCATTTCTAAATTTTTCTATTTTCGCTTTCACTTTGCTGAAGTTATTTTCATCAGGATCAGGATGAATGTTCTTCTGAATACATTTTTACAACAAAGACTTGATTCATCAATTTTCTTCATAGATGATTACAATGATGGCTTCCTTTCAGTCATGAATTTTTTATTTTGGGGTCCTAATTTCCAGGAGGTTCAATTTTCCAATGTCAAACTCTGCCGATATAAATTTTGGCGAGATAATTTGATTCTTTCTATTAATTGCTAATGTTCTTTAAATGTCTGTGGTTGTAAATAAATATTTAAAAAATACAAAAAAAAATTGGTGTAGTTTTTGCAGTTCTCATTTTCATTTTGTTGATGTGTTTTTCCTACCAGGTACAATTTTTGTGGTTTTCAACCAGATGTAGTTCTTCAGGGAGCTTTGAGCCTAAAACAATGTTCACAGAGTGTGGCTGTAGCCATTGTCAGTTTCACTTTATGCTGATGTTTTTCAACTGGCAATATTTATTATAAACTGGATAAAAGACTGCTAACTGGCATGTATTTCTTAAGAAGTTGAATCCATTAAGAAGTTGCAGGCAGTGTTCCTAGGATATTTGAAGAGTTCCTGCCTTGTCCAGGACTGAACTCATCTTTGCTAAGCCAAGTCTTCTGCCTCTTTTGGGCCATTTTGTACACTGTGTATTAAGTGTCCCCACTCCTGTGGAGGAAACAGGAGAATGTGTCAAGAGTTGGGGCAAGGAACTTCCCTGGTAGTCCAGTGGTTAAGAATCTGCCCTGCAATGCAGGGGATGAGGGTTTGATCCTCGGTTGGGGAATTAAGATCCCACACGCCACGGGACAGCTAAGCCTGCGTACTTCAACAAAGACCTCGCCCCCATGCCACAACTAAGCCCTGATGCAGCCAGCCATAAATAAATAGATACTTTTCGAAAAAGAGCTGGGTCAAAATATCCTGCTCTGATAGAAAAGCCATGCTCACAATCTAAATGTAGGCATGTGCTTTTTCAGGGGTATTTTTGTTTTGTTTTTGAAAAAAGGATCGCAAAGCCATACTGTATAGCACAGGGAGCTCAGTTTGGTGCTCTGCAATGACCCAGAAGGGTGAGATGGGGGTGGGAGGGAGGCTAGAGAGGGAGGGGATATATATATATACACATGGCTGATTCAAAGTGTTTTGCAGTAGAAACTAACACAACATGGTACCGCAATTATATTCCAATAAAAATTAAAATAATCAATAGAACATGAATTAAAAAAAAAAAAAAAGATCTCTAACAGCTGATTGAAAAAGACAGCAAGAGAGAAGAGTTCTGTTACAACATAACCACAGAGGCAGCTAGTCCTTCCTTTCAGCAAATACTAGTTGTCTGTTGTGCTGGCAGTCCTGAAGAAACAAACCCAAGAAAAACAGTGTCCTACTTCTCTTTCTATTTTAAAATCCCAGTTGTTCCACCGGCCAGTTTAGGAGTATTAGCTGACTTTTACGCCTACATGACCACACTGGCTAAATACTCTTAAGTTAGAGAATCTCTTGCTGTACAGGAACACAGAGCAGAGACATTACTTTCTTCCATTCTCTGATGCAAATATTGTCCAACAAGCTGCTGCTGCCAAAAAAGGAATCTCAAGAGCTATGTTTTGTGGAATCACAACCAAGTACTGGGTGTACATTCTGATTTTTTTCTTAGTTCTAAAAACTTAAAGCTACATTATTACTTATCACAGTTCTACTTCACCTTCATTCAAAATATACCTGAAAAGAATGAAAATGGAGCCCATGAATATATATAAATCCCATTCTGTAAACTAGAATGTCCTTTCTAAGCCTGATTTCTTTTAGGCCCTACCCCAGGATGAGCAACCACTTCCATGGTTGAAATCCACAAAAACATCTCTTGTGTGATGCTAGACAAAAACGCCCAACGGATTTACCTTCAAAACCCTTCTATTTTTGCATCGAACCTTGAGTCAGGCTTAAATCTTTTTCAGCATTTATACAATATTTCATACCCCTGTCTGATGACTTAATAAGATGCCACTGGGTTGAAAGGTCTGAAATCCGAAGGAGGCTTGGAAGTGGCTGGATGATGGGAAGTCCAAATTGGTGAAACTCAACTGTCCTCCCCTGGAGAATGAGGCAGATCGCACGAGCTGAAATGCAAACATGGAATAAATTACTGGCCCTGTAATCAAGCCATGGCTGAAATAATAGTATCTTAACCTAGGTCACTTCACTTGAACTGACCCATGGGAAACAAAGTTTGCTTTTTCTGCATGATAATTTGCCAACCATCTCGATGTTTTTTGTGTGTAGAGCTGGTATTTCTACCTTCCTACAAATTTAATATACAAGCCTGAAGAGGTTTTGCAAGTACAGGGAGAGTGTAATAAATGAGCCAGTTCATCATATCAGAATACGTCGAAAGTTGGTGGGTTAACGAAAGCCAAACATGGGTTAGCTGGGGACCACTGCTTTGCAAGGTTCTGAACTCTTCACTTACCTTCCAGTCTTCTGAGCATTTTTTTGTTACTCCCACTGTATCATTTAATCTGACAACGCCAGTGGTCTTCTTCAGGTTCTTCATGCAGCCTCGGAAAGCAGGTGTAGAAATGTTAAACCTGATTTGGGGATGCGAGAAAAAGAAGAGATGGACCAAGTGCAGGCTTGATGGGGAACTTGCAGCTGAAACACGGCACTCATTCCCTACAGCTTCTCACCCATGAACAAGTACATGTTTTATGGTTATCTCTTCTCACTGGATTTCTAGACTGCTACTAATTTTGTGACACCGGGAAAATCTATTAGATATTTCCATTCTGTGTGATTTGCATTCTCAGTATTAAAAATGAACACAATATTGTTGACAGAAGAATGGCCGCTGTCCCCCAAAAGTGTAGACATATAGAAGATGTACAACATCTGAAACTGCTCCCCCCATCCTCTCCTGGAGTCATGCTAATGCATCATGAATTAAAGCATATTAATAAATTGATATACTAGAAACATCATGTAAATATATATTAAATTCCCCAGTGGCTTAGGTGGTAAAGAATCTGCCTGCAATGCAGGAGATGGAGAAGGTCCCCTGAAGAAGGGAATGGGAACCCACTCTAGTATTAACTGGGAAGTCCCATGGACAGAGGAGCCTGGTAGGCTACAGTCCATGGGGTCACAAAGAGTCAGACACGACTGAGTGACTAACCCTTTGAATAACTAATAAGTAATTTATTAGAGCCAGAAATACTCTAGAAAACTTCCTGATCTTTTTTTCCTGTCCAGTTTTAAGTCAGCCACTGTAAATGCCAAGGAAATAAATTATTACTATTTGGTTCTAGTCAATTAGGAAAAGTGTAGCTTGGTATATTTAATCAATGCCAAGCTGGAACAATGGAAAGCACTGTCCACACTCATGCTGTATCCACCACCTCCTAACTGTGCAGGCTGGGCAAGAGGTCACTGTGAGGATTAAACAAGTTCACGTCCAGGAGGTGCTCAGAACCCTCTGTGGCACTCGGTCCTGGGCACTCAGGAGGTGCTTCTGAGAGAAGCTGCTGTGGAGCGTTGGGCTCTGAGGCAGGCTGTGGGGTTCAAGTTCTGTCCTGGGTGTCTTCTCTGTGCTTCTGTCCACTCATTTGTACCATGGGAAAGTGGTAATCTGCTTCCCAGCCCAGAGTTTAAATGAGATAATATGGGTAACGTACTCCAGTGGTGCCCAGTACAGAGCAAGGACTCAGGATGAGATGGCAGAGTTCTAACTATCCCCATCATATCAGTGCATAACTATAACAAAGCAATTTCTTTTTTTTTTTAATTAAAATTTTTTTTTGGTTGGGCTGCATAGCATGTGGGATGTTAGCTCCCTGACCAGGGATCAAACCCATTACCCCCTGCATTAGAAGCATGGACTCTCAACCAGGGAAGCCCCTATAAAAAAGCAATTGATCAAGCAGCTCTTCCTACGTGGCTGCCTCGGCATCTCCCCTTTGATTTGACTTTTGGATCTATCTGGAGCAGATGTCACACAAAAACACTAACATACGTGAAATGACTGAAGTCCGGGCAAATATTTGTGTTTCTTAAGCAAATGATGTACTAAGATAAACACAAAGCTGACTTCATTACTAATCCCTAAAGCAGCACACTCTTCTAAATGGAAAGATGTTGCCTTCATTTTTATGCAATTCATTATAAACAGCTGAGCCACATGTAATATGCATAAAATTAAATTTCATTAAAAGGAAGAAACAAATCCGCATGGGCATTGCAGCACAAGCTTGATGATTTTATAAACCTGGCTTCTTGCCTCAGGAGAGGAGGAAAATTCATATCCATTCCTGGGGCTTGTCTATTTGTTCATATGTTAATATTAACTCATTAATTTTTTGATCCATTCTCTCTTGGGTTTCAACATGTTTTAAACTCGTCCACATCTCCGGATTCCTTTCTTCTGTAAAGCATAGGTTGAAGGAAGAATAAGGTGGCAGAAAAAGTAAAGGGGAAAGGAAGGTAGCTGACAGACGAGGAGCACCTGTTCTGTGCAAGGTGAAGCTCCAATATTTTGGCCACCTGATGTGAAGAGCCGCCTCATTGGAAAAGACCCTGATACTGAGAAAGATTGAAGGCAGGAGGAGAAGGGGTTGACAGAGGATGAGATGGCTGGATGGCATCATCAACTCAATGGACATGAGTTTGGGCAAGCTCCAGGAGATGGTGAAGGATAGGCAAGCCTGGTGTGGGGCAGTCCATGGGTCACAAACAGTGAGACACAACTGAGCCTGCTGAACAACTGTTATCTGATCCTCACAATAGCCTTTTGAAGGAAATATTTTCTTAAAAAAAAATTTACTATCATTTAATTAATTTGTTACCTTTTTATTTATATTGGAGTATAGCCAATTAACAATGTTGCAATAGTTTCAGGTGGACAGAGAAAGAACTCAGCCATACATATACATGTATCCATTCTCCCCTAAACTCCACTCTAGTCCAGGCTGCCACATACATTGAGCAGTTTCCTGTGCCCTACAGTAGATCCTTGTTGGTTACCCATTTTAAATATAGCATGTACCTGGCCATCCCAGACTCCCTAACTACCCCTTCCCGCTATGTTTCCCCACAAGGTTGATATTTTCTCACCTGACATTACTGGGCACTTAGCATATGCCAGGCACTGTGCTAAGTCCTTACTCTGAATCCCACGACCCCTCTAAGAGCTAGTGCATCACTGTGCCCACATTAGATGTACAAGGAGGCTTGGGAGGGTTATGTGACTCCCACGAGGTCATGCAGAAGGAGGGTGGCAGCCTTGGGGTTCACGGCTCAGTGTGTTGCACACTTAGTGTGACCTGAAGCCCTTGCTCTTTATGCTTATACAGGTGTGCACCCACAGCACTGGAATGATCATGACTCTTTCCTACAGAACAGTTACCTATGGCAGAGATG
This sequence comes from Madoqua kirkii, assembly GCA_006408675.1. Lineage (NCBI taxonomy): Eukaryota > Metazoa > Chordata > Mammalia > Artiodactyla > Bovidae > Madoqua > Madoqua kirkii. Next base: position 32,578 of record SJYC01006659.1, read on the forward strand.
TTAAAATGAAAGATTCATTTCCACTATTCTTTGGGATGTTTCCGTTACTCTGGCTCATCTGAGGGCCACATTCGCTCCAGAATTCAGGTCTGAGCACACCTGCTAGAGGAACGTGGCTGAGGAGGGGTGTAGGCTGCCATAAGAATGGGTGCGTATGCTGGGGTATGTGTACACACCACGGACCAAGCTGTTCACAAAGGCTTAGCCGGGTCCAGCCTACTGTGGGCAGATCTGAGAGCAGAGGGAGCAAAGTCAAATCCTGAACTCAGTGCTGGGTATTAAGAAATGCTCAACAGAGCCTTGCCCGGGGTTTGTTTTGGAGTTCATTTCATTGTGAGGTGATATTATCATACTCTGTGATGCAATGATGCACATAACTCCTCGGGAAGTGTTTTTTGTTGGTCTGAGGCACTGTCAGGGATGACAGTGCATCTCTGGCATCATCAGGGGTGATCTGCTCTTCTCATAGGGAGCAGATGGGATTAGCAGACTGTGGCTCGGCTTCTAATCCTACACAAGTCACTCCAAGATCTGGGTCCCCAGTCCCAGGAGGTACGCTACAGGGAGAGAGAAACCCCACGCTCACGAGGTCTCGAGGTAACGCGAGGCTTGCTTCTCTCCACGTTAGGCTCAAGCGCTGACTGTCTCCACTACTCCCCTGCCAGGACTCGGGGCCCCTCCCCCCTTTCAGAGACCTGCTGGTTGCCCCTACAGACTCAGCTGTGGGTCACTGGGGAGAAGTCCTCCGTGACCCACGTCAGAAGGGGTCTCAGGACTCTGAACCATCAAGGACAGCACCAGAGGGACGAAGCAGGGCCAGAACAGCCAAATGCTGTTAAGCACTTTACTTGAGAGAGAGGAAAAGCTCAGTGAAATCTTTTGACCAGCCTCTGTCTCTGGCATGTTCCATGTCCTTGTAGTTTGAAAGTATAAACTTACTCAGAAAAAGGAAGCAGTCCCTGTTTGGAAGACCCTAAAACAGATGCCTAGGAAAATAATGTGTCTATCTGTATGTGTGTGCATGTACACACACGTGCACACATGCACACTCAGTCATGTCTGAGTCTTTGTGGCCATATGGGCTGTAGCCTGCCAGGCTCCTCTGTCCATGGGATTCTCCAGGCAAGAATACTGGAGTGGGTTGTCATTGCCTTCTCCAGGGGATCTTCCCAACCCAGGGACTGAAGCCACATCTCTTGTGTCTCTACACTGGCAGGCAAATTCTTTACCACAATATCCATATATGTATTTCTTTAATGGACAGAAATAAAAAAGCAAAGAAAGGTTGAGTGTTGACTTAATCCAAGGTGACCCTACTCATTGCTGGCTAAGCCCAAACTAGAGCCATTTCTTTGGATCCTCACCCATCACTTTTTCCCTAGTAAACCTTGCTTGGCCGACACCTTCTGTGGACTTTTTGCTGTCACCACACAGAGGCAAACAGAGAATCCCTTGTGGCTCTAGGGGAGCCCACTTGCCCCCATAACCTCAGTAGCCACGTGCTGTCAAGCTTCATTCGCCCTTTCTCCAAGCTGGATGTCTCTCTAGAGGTCAAGGCCTTCCGTCTAGTCCTTTCCAGGCATCTCCACCTGCTGTCTCCTGGGACTAAGCGTGTCTCAGACTGAGCTCATGACCCCATTTCTCTGCTGGTGCTGGCCATCTGTCCAAGCGCTAGATCAAAGCCCTTCTTGAGAGCTTTCCTTTGTTATTCTTCAAACTCAAGCAACCTTTCAGCACTGCCCATCTGCTGCCCTAAGCATAACAAGAATCCACTCTCTCTTCCTCGTCGTTTCTGTGGTCAGACCACCTGCCTCTCACCTGTTATACTTATCTGCCTCTGCCTTTTCCCTCTTAATCCAATCTGCACCCTGCACTACAGCAAGCTACTGAAAACTGAAGTCTGATCAGGTCCTTTCTCTGTGGAAGCCCCCACTGGTCCTTACTGTGGCTTTCAAGATCCTCTGTGGTCTGGCTCCTGCTTCCCACACCACCCACGAGGGCCTGCCTCATAGTGTCCTCTTGAGAGTTCACACTTTGGTTCTTAACTCTTTACATACGTTGCCCTTCATATGTCAGGTTCTTTCAGATCTAGTCAGAGGCCACTTTCCTGATACCCTAAATGGGGAGATAGATTCCTTTACTGGGTCCCCATCACCCTGAGCTTCCCATCTGATAGCACTGGCCTTATTCTACTGTCTCCCTTCTGCTACACTTGAGACTCTTCCCTCTCATCATCATCCCAGAACTGACCACACTAAGGCATCAGAAACCCAATGAGTGCTTGTGCAATGAGCAAACAAATGTCAGCCTCCAGTGTGTGAATGGTGCTGCCTTAGTTTACTCTATTTTATTACATTTAATTGAATAAAACCAAGTTTACTGGCCATTCGTAACTAGCTATTCAAGGTTGAACTGCTATTTAGTACCGATTATATTAAATATTAATATTACCTCTTTGGCTCTTAATTTCTACATTAAAATTAAGAGGTTATATACCATGATCCACAAGGTCCCTTCTAGTTCAAAGAACCTAGAGAGGAAAGACATTCACTCCCAAACTCTATTAAAATGCTGAACTTTCTCACCTTCATCTCTGTATTTGGGGGCAACTCTGACAGCTTTTATTTTTATGATCTTTTTGATGTAGACCAATTTTTAAGTCTTTATGGAATCTGCTACAATATTGCTTCTTTTTTATATTTTGAGTTTGTGGTCAGGAGGCACGTAAGATCTTAGGTCCCTGACCAGGTGTTAAACCTGCCTCTTCTGTATTGGAAGGCTAAGTATCAATCACTGGACCTCCAGAGAAGTCCCCAGACAACTTTAAGATAAAGATTAGTGCCTCCTTATTGAGGCTGGACAGCTGTTCTCAAATAAGGATTTGAGAAGACCACCTTGGCACAACACTTCATAAATCACATCTACTGCTCCTTCCAAATGACGGATAAATTAGGAAAAGAGTTAACCAGCCTCAGATCCCATATGAAAGCAATCATCACCAAACATTTTGGGAGCTCTCTTAGCTAAGTAATGAGGCTGTAGTAACCCTTCCAAGGAATCTTCTTTCCACACATCACTGTCAGTCATTTGGAAGGATGTAAACAAACAAACAAAATGTGAAAGTTATTTTTAAGTGTATCCTCAGAGTGATGTTTGTTTTTCTCATTCACATTAGACTTTACTTCTAGTCAAGTTAATTTAATTCATTTGTGTATCAGTTCATCCGAGACAGTCATGCCCCTAGTCCCTCCCAATAACACACACATGTGGGGGCAGGTAATACAAATGTGCCTCATGTCCTAGGAGACACTTCAGTGCCCCAGCCTTCTGTGCCCAGGGCCACCTGTCCTCTCCTCTGTACCAATCAGGACCCCAAGTGAAAGTGAAAGTGTTAGTTGCTTAGTCATGTCTGACTCTGCAAGCCCATGGACTGTAACCCGTCAGGCTCCTCTGTCCATGGAATTCTCCAGGCAAGAATATTGGCGTGGGTAGCATTCTCTTCTCCAGGGGACCTTACCAACCTAGGCATAAAACTCGGGTCTCATACATTGCAGGCAGATTCTGAGCCACCGGGGGGAGTCCACAAGGACCCCAGGATATAACCCCTATTTTTGATGGCAGTGTTGTCAATACCAAACCTACTCATGTGGCTTCTCACCCCAGGAACGACAGTGGAAGCGGCTCATCTCCCCGCCTCCCCGACTCCTAACCCCCACAGCTTTCAGACAGCCAGGCCTGTTACCCAGTATTAACAGCCTGTTGTACTCTGTTGGCTAACACTATTAATACAGAAAAGTAATTCTTTGGTTTTTGCTGGAATTAAGGCATATTTATCAGTAGCAATCATAATTATTAAGAGAGGTGACCTGCTTCTTTAAAAAAAGATCATCTTACCTTTCCCTGATGGAAATGGGAATTCCCCCCAGATAGTATGTGCTAAAATCAAATATATCATCTTCAATTTTAATGCTTTGAATATCCACATTTATCCACATACGTTGTTGGACTTTTCCAATTTTGATCAGAATCTAAAATAAATGAGAGATGAATCAGCCAGCAATGAGAAATAACATAATTCTATTCATGATGGTTCAGAGCCATTATGTTTTTGCCTTCCTTCAGATTCATTTATATACATGGTGTATATATTAATACAAGGGATCTGAGCATAGGAGCACCTCTGCATAAAATTATAATAATAAACATTTAAATAGAGATGTTTGCATTTGTTTGTCTGTCTGTTTGGGCTGCCCCACACGGTTTGAAGGACTAGCTCTCTGACCAAAAACTGAGCCTGCTCACTTGGTAGTGAAAGCTTGGTGCCTAACTACTGGACCACCAGGAATTCCCGAAATGCTTGCATTTGAAATTAATCATTTTTTTAATGTTAAAATATTTTATTATTTTTAACTTTTTATTTTGTATTGGGGCATATCCGATTAACAATATAGTGACAATTTCAGATGAATAGCAAAGGGACTCAGCCATACATTACATATATCCATGAAATTAATCATGTTTTATCTATACCATATGGATGTTATATATTTCATGCAAAATGTTCCAATTTTAAAAGGGTATATCTCTCAGTTAATAAGTTCATCTAATAGAAAAGTGTTCTGTGCACTAACGTAAAGGACTAAAAACATGTAATGATTCAGATAAACAGATTCAAAGGATGTACCAAATGATCCTTCCCGTCGTTTATGATGTCTCTGATTCCTTTTTCTTTAGGCGGCTCTGAATTCAGTTTGTATCGCACCATGAGTCGGCCATCTTCTACATTCAAAGATATGAAATGATCCTACAGCATGGGGACAATGTAGATTAGGAGAATTCTCAGGAAGAGCCACGTGCACTCAAACTCCAGCCTGCTTTCAGCTTCAGCTGCCTTCTTAGGTCAAAGGAACAACAATGCTTAATACTCAACTCCTGGGATGGGGATGACAGCTAAATCCTGTCAATCATGTTAAACAATCTATACAGCAATTGGCACACAGGAAGGAAACAATAAATGCTCACTATTGTCATGATTTTGTTTTATACCAATCTATAACCAGCATGTAAAACTGGCAACTGAAAGATACAGATCACGAATATCATTGGATATGATATCATATGATATGATTGCTACCTTTTGGAGGGGTTTCCCAGGTAGTGCTAAGGTGAGGCAAAGTGAAGTCGCTCAGTCGTGTTCGACTCTTTGTGATCCCGTGGACTGTAACCTACTAGGCTTCTAGGCAAGAATACTGGAGTGGATTGCCATTTCCTTCTCCAGGGGATCTTCCCAACCCAGGTATCAAACCCGGGTCTCCCACATTGGAGGCAGACGCTTTAACCTCTGAGCCACCAGGCAAGCTAGTGGTAGAGAACCCATCTGCCAATGCAAGAGATGTAAGAGATGTGGGTTCAATCAGTCCCTGGGCTTGGAAGATCCCCTAGAGGTGGAAATGGAAACCCACTCTAGTAGTCTTGCCTGGTGAATTCCATGGTCAGAGGAGCCTGGTGGGCTACAGTCCATGGGGGTGCAAAGAATCAGACATGACTGAAATGACTTAGCATGCATGCACATTTTGGAGGGAGGTAGGGTCTTCTTCAAACCCCACTTTCCTCCATCTGTTTTCTGATGTATTCCTATTATCTCCTCTATCTTCCATTTAACAGTTGCTTTGTTGTTGCTGTTTAGTCACTAAGTCATGTCTGACTCTTTCCAACCCCATGAACTGTAGCCCGGCAGGCTCCTCTGTCCGGGAGATTCTCCAGGCAGGAATACTGGAGTGGGTTACCACACCCTCCTCCAGTGCCTTCCCAACCCAGGGACCAAGCCCATGTCTCTTACATCTTCTGCATTGGCAGGTGGGCTTTTTTTGTTTGTTTCTTTACCACTGGTGCCACCTGGGAAGCCCAACAAGAGTCCTTACCTAAAAGGAAAGTCAGTCTTTGTCTGGATCCTAAGCCTTGCTCTTGGAAGTCAGTGAGGGTTCATCACACTCACAAAGAACACAATAACATCAACTCATCCTACTTAACAGCAGCACTGGGGATCATTTTCTCTTATCTGATTGAAAGTGAAAGTGAAACCGTTTGGTTGTATCCAACTCTTTGTGACCCCCATGAACTAAACAGTCCATGGAATTCTCCAGGCCAGAATACTGGAGTGGGTAGCCTTTCCCTTCTCCAGGGGATCTTCCCAACCCAGGGATTGAACCCAGGTCTCCCACATTGCAGGCAGATTCTTTACCAACTGAGCTACCAGGAAAGCTCCCTTTATCTGGTTACTAATGGCATTTCATAAGATTTCTTCTAATATAAATAGTATTTCTGGTTCTTAGTCTCCAAGAACCTCAAAATGTATTGGGTTGACCAAAAAGTTCATTTAGGTTTTTCTGTAGCATCTTATAAAATATTTGGCCAAACCTAGTACGAAGAAGACCTTGTTGCAGAAAAAACTGCCTTGCCCTGAAGATGCTGTGTGACATCTCAGCTCTGCATTCTTCAGGAAGGTCAAGATGCCCCAAACCATCAGAACTGGTTCAGCCTTGGACTCTCCCTAGGAGTTCAGAACAACCCCAAGAGAGGAGAGGTGGATCAGGTCTGTGTCCCCACCCTGTAGGCAAAGTGTCTGGTAAAATCTCAAGCTCCATATCAATCCTGCATTCTCAAACTGAAAATCCCATGGACTGGTCTACATTTCTCCAAGCCTCTTGATGAAGATGAAAGGAGAGAGTGAAAAGGCTGGTTTACAACTCAACACTCAAAAAACTAAGATCATGACATCCAGTCCCATCACTTCATGGCTAGCAGATAGGGAAAAAATGAAGACAGTGGCAGATTTTATTTTCTTGGGCTCCAAAATCACAATGGATGGTGACTGCAACCATGCTATTAAAAGACACTTGCTCCTTGGGAGAAAAGCTATTATGACAAACCTAGACAGCTTATTAAAAAGCAGAGACATCACTTTGCTGACAAAGGTCTATGTAGTCAAAGCTATAGTTTTTCCTGTAGTTACGTATGGATGTGAGACTTGGACCATAAAGAAGGCTGAGTACTGAAGAACTGATGCTTTCAAATTGTGGTGCTGGAGAAGACTCTTGAGAGTCCCTTGGACTACAAGGAGATCCAACCAGTCCATCCTAAAGGAAATCAACCCTGAATATTCATGGGAAGGACTGATGCTAAAGCTGAAACTCCAATACTTTGGTTACCTGATACAAAGAGCCGACTCACTGGAAAAGACCCTGATGCTGGGAAAGATTTCGGGCAGGAGAAGGGGGTAACAGAGGATGAGATGGCTGCATGGTATCTCTGATTCAATGGACATGAGTTTGAGCAAACTCTGGGAAACAGGGAAGGACAGGGCAGCCTGGTGTGTTACAGTCCATGGGGTCACAAAGAATCAGACATGACTGAGGGACTGAACAATGACATGTCCTATGCAGCAACTTCAAGAAGAGCTCATTGTCTAAAGAGGTTAAGTCTAGGCCTATCTACCAGCAGATGGTGCTGATGATCACTCACAGAGTGTCACTTTTGTCCTTTTCTAAACTAGATGTCAGAATGGTCTCCAGGAACCTCAGCTGCTCGAAAACAGAAGCCTCCATGTCTTGGAAAGTCAAGGGTCAGGCAGATAGAGATGAAATCTCTTATGGCCTGAAAACTGTCAGACCAAGAAGCAAACAGCAGGAGGTCGAACAGTTTAGCTTTCAGAGACCCCAGGAAGACTTAACATTTGTTTTTAGGCAGGATAAGCAAAGATTATTAGGCAAACAGTAGTTTTCAAAGAATAAAATTGACAATGCAAATCGAATGGGTAAGTGGCAATTTCTCCCGCATTTTGGTGGCATCTTCTTAAATTCTGGATGACTTGCCTTACCAAAACACACACTCGCACAGCCAAAGAAAGTATTGGGTTGGCCAAAAAGTTTGAGTTTTTCTGTAAAATGTTATGGAAATGAACTTTTTTGGCCAATCCAACAGAGTAGGGCCAAGGGAAAGGATGCAGCTAAAATCTGCACATTGTTTTCCAGATACATGGTTTGTTTATAATAACTCAGCTACCCCAAAATTGTTCAAATGAATGGATGTATTTGGTAACATCTGGATGCTTGTCATAGGTTACCTGGTTTTCTGCAAAAAACAGCAAACCTCTGTCCACAGAGTCTGAATCGTCTGTCCAAAGGTGGGGAAGGGGGCGTTTGGTTGAGTTGGAACTCGAGCATAGCCTGTACCTTCAAAATAATTTTTGTCTGATTCTTCTTTTCTCCTGTCGACACCAATCATTGTTAAGTGAGAACACAGCAGCAAAAGACTGGAAAGTGTGCTTATTGATGAAAACGCGAGCAAAGCCTGTGCAATCAAGTTGTCATGTTTTGTTAAAGAGGAAACATCTTTAAATTTAATGTTAAAACGGTCCACTGTATCTCCTGGATCTGCTCTTACATTCTACAATGATCAAACTCTAACACTGGTGCTCTTCAGGAGACCCTATTGCAAATATCTGCTTAGGAAGACGTGACCCAGCAGCTGAAGGTCTTGCAATGTAAGAAATAATATATAATGAAATATAATTTTATTCTGAGTAATAAACACTCAGTCTGTCTCATATTAGAATCTTCCCAATCTTTTAAACTTTGGGGTAGGTCAGAAGCTCAAGGCAGCAACTTTCAAATAGGTTCATATTGCTAAAGTCATGGTGTTCTTTATGGACTACCATTTTACTTTTTAAAAAATTTACAGTAAATAAATAGTTTGTGCCCTAAATCAGGCACCATTTAACACTGAATATTTTGTGGTATGAGGCACCAAAAACTGAAGAAAGATTTACTTTTTGCAAAATCAAGAAAATTCTATCCATCTAATATTTTATATGAATAAGGAAAAGACTTTTCCTTATTTAATTTATATTCCTTAAGTATAAATTACATATGCTTTTTATGCTATATGACTGCAAAATCACAGAGAAACATCAGCTTCTAGGTTTTATTTACCTTCTACAAGGCTCCACTTCTGTTGTGTTAAGATTGAAAGTCTTTTTGAAGTTGTACAAGCTCAGAACATTTTCATTGAGGTCATCTAATTCAATACAACCTTTGTATGGAGGGAATCTCAGTCTACTAGGAGGCTGAAAAAA